>JADWOT020000001.1:29830972-29987026 GCA_036345935.2 Taenia hydatigena | reverse complement strand
TGTTTGAATTTGAGGGCAATGCAGCACTAACAATCTCCATTTCTTCATAGGTTTTTGATAAACTCTACAGTATCCAATGGCGACGTAGTGTCCCTAACCTACTCCTAAATATCCAACACATCCTGCATATGCGAAAGAAAGGAAGGAAGGCGCCTTTACTGGTTTCAACAGTAGCAACAGTTTAGCTTTACCAATGGTAGCACCAATAATAATAACTAAAGTATTCGCATTACTATAAGGAGGAGGAGCAGCAGCAGCAGCAGTGTTGGCGGCAGAGGAGAGAGGAAGACAAAAGAGCAGGAGAGAGGAAAAAAGGAGACGGAAGGGGAACAAGTTCACGTGTGGTATTCTGCACAGACGGGAGGGTACTTCAAACCACCTCTTCCAAACATCCTATGTCCTCGACGACATCGAGCAGAGCATGGGCTGGCGGGTGAGTGAGTCGGTAAATAACGCCTCAAGACTGCCCATTGAAACCATAGATCGATAAAGGAGGATCTATCGCCGGCACTAACGCCACCACTACCACCACCAATGACACCGCCAGCCGATGCGGTCCCAAAATTGGTTCCACCATTCGCCTCAATGTGCCCACGAGGCCATTCCGTGACACATTCATGCCACTTGGCTCGCTACAAGTGCAAGAGACGCCATTTTCATCACTTTAAACACGTCACCACTTTCCCATTCTCTTCCACGTCTTCCCAACACCCAAAAAAAGGCTCATTCCAACCAAATGTACGTCCCCATCACTACCCTTTGTAAATCCGCATAAACGAGCACAAAATATTACTTCATGACTGACATTCCCATCCTACTACCTTCGCATTATTCTAACCATTTCTTCTACAAGATATCCAATTCAGAAAATGGGGGCTAAAGCATTACTTGAGCCCTGGTTGTAATCAGAGCCACCTTAGTCACACACTCAGGTGGAGCCAGATCAGACACTATTTCACATTTATGCTAGATAATTTGTTTCCTTCACTGCTTTATTCACAACTTCCTTTAATGTACCGGACCAGTCTCTGAAACAGTCTTCACCAGCGACTATGAAATATGCACATTTTAAAGCATCGTTCTTTACCACTGCGAAGGACCCATTCAATCACTCTGAACAACACCTAATCGCCACACTTCCTCTTCCAAAGACTTTTGAAGTGAAGGCGACAGTCTTTCAAAAGTACTTACCAATCCGCCTTTTCTAACGCCAACTTAGACTTTCGCATCAGTGAGGAACTGGCGTCCTCTCCGTGACTACAGTTGGCAAGATTAACATTTACACCCTTGAGTACGTTTAAACCTTTCCAACAATTAGTTTAACCGCAAATACTGACTACTGCTAGTACCTTAAGGCTGCAAACTACATTTTTGTCTTTTCCTCCACCATCTCCTACCTTTTCAGGATACAAGGAACCTATAAACTTCAAAACAACACCTTACCAGCCGTGTTTTCTTGCAAAACAAACCCGTATTTTGAATAAGCATTAATATAACCCGCTACAAGCACATCACCCTTGGTTTGGTTTTGTTTACGTGCATAAGTCAACACAGTGCATGCATTTCAATGAGCAAGTTAACTGCATAGAGACTGCATAAATCCAAGAGAGGCACGAAACTTGATGTGGATGATTCACTTGTACACCCAGACAAAACACATTATCCGCAGTGAGTCTGTAATAATTTGAAGCTCTTGTGTCGTCACGTGTTGCAGAAAGGCGAGACGCCACGAATAACAGCTAATCAATGTAAAGGACTTACGAAACTGTTGTTGCAATAGGAATCGTTGGATGAAGGAACGAAGGTCCTCACCAGTGATGCTCGCGCATACGCAGCAACAGCAGTGGCGCCAGCCGCATTGGCGGGAACAGGACACAGTGGAAAAGGCAAAACATACAGAGGTTGAGCCGCCCCTCGAGTCGAACCAAGAAAGGCATTCTTTGCAGAATGGATGTGAATATACGGTAAGTGGTCGAAGTTGAGGGCAACGCGGCACCAGCAGTCTGCATTCCCCCACAGGTTTTTGCCAAACTCTACAGTAATCAATGACGACGTGGTGTCTCTATCCACTCCTAAATATCCAACACATTCTGCATATCCGGAAGGAAGGAGGGCGCCTTTACTGGTTTCAACGGTAGCAATAGTTTAGTATTATCAATGGTAGCAGCAATAGTAATAAATAAAGTATTCGCACTACTTCAAGCAGCAGCAGCAGCAGAAGAAGAAGAAGAGGGAGGAGGGCAGGAGGGCAGAAGAGGGCAGCGAAGGGGAACAAATTCACGTGTGGTATTCTGCACAGACGGGAGGGTACTTCCAACCACCTCTTCCAAACATCCTATGTCCTCGACGACATCGGGCAGAGCATGCACTGGCGGATGAGTTGGTGGGTGGATGGGTGGGTGAGTCGGTAAACAGCGGCTCAAGAATGCTCATCAAAGCCATAGATCGTTGAGAAAGGATCCACCCCCGGCACTACCGCCACCATTAACACAGTCACCCCTTGAGTCGATCCAACCGCGTCCACCAACCGTCGATGTGCCGTGGAGTACCCACCATCTCCCCATCCTCCAGGTATTCTGCAAGCATTGCACCTGAGACGTTGAGAAATAGCTGTAAGGTGGCAGTACTTCCTCACTCTCCTTCTTAGAGCAAAGCACAGGTCGACAAGAGCACCAACAACCCGCATGTCGACACGAAGGACCACCAACAATGCACCCTAGCGCCATGCCACAGCGTACCAGCCACCCTTAACCCCCAACCCCGATAGTAATTAGTCCGAGTGGGGCTGAAAACCGCCTTAGCTTTCTGCCCTAGGTGTTCCCCACGCCACCACTCCCACTGCCTTCTTTTCAAATCCTTTTCCATCCATTCTCACTCCTCAGACTAAGTCCCAATAGCAGTGAGAGTAGCACGACAACCGCTCCCCCCCCCCCCCCCCCGCCTCCTCCTCCCCCCAAATAGTTCGCGCCCAACACACCCAACAGTGGACACCTACTCGACTACTTACCGCCTCTGAGCTGATGCACCACTATTCATCACCTTTACAGTCAGCAACAAATTAACCTCCACCCTCCCACAGCAAATACATTCCCGTATCTCTGGAAGCAAAATATGCCGCAGTTGCCGCCAGTGAGCACCGACCCATAGTCCTTTCATTCGTCGTCGTCGTCGTCGTCTTCGTAAGAGAACGCCTCCTTCACTCTTTCACACAATTACGGCAGAGCTTTCCCAGCCTTTCCCTTCCTTCGCCGCCACCCACTTACCCACCCAGCCACCCATGCCCGCAAAGACAAAGAGACGGAGACATAATAGCAGCAGTAGACCCTGTCGTCCATGCAGACAGCCGCATTGCACAATCCAGACGGAAACGCCCCTACCGCCACCACCACCGCGAACCACTCAAACATCTTGCATTGCCTATCATTCAACACACTCATCAGATGTTACTTCACCATCACAACCACCAAGGTAAGCTTGTAGCATCTGAAAAGAAAAAAAACCAAACAATGTGTGAGGCTCCAATGCACTGCAAAGCTAACATCCACAACCATAACTACTCATAGGAAAACAAGAAACAAACACCTCAACAAGCAAACTACTGAGACTGCTACAAAGTACAGTCTGCGTAGTGATGCCAAGGCTTCCCACTAGCCACTCCTTCTTCCTCCTCTCCTACCCCTGCTGCGCCCACCTCACTCAGAGACACCAACTCATGCCGTCATAGTTGAGCAACCTACCATTCAGCCATCAGCGAGGCCCTCTACACAACATGTTTCACAGCAAGAATCACATCAACACAACAAACAACCCTCGTCCTGCCCCCACTCCTCCGCCATATATGTGCGCCAACAACACGCATACCACAGTAATGAAAATAGCACAGGTAAAGCAGGTAAAGGAGAACAGCACTTCCCCACCCAACATATGAACGCACATTGATTCCATTGCTGCACACAAAAAGGGACGGCAACAACTCATTCAGCACAATCCAATCTTACCTGAGAAATAGATGAAGTGATGGCGAAGGCGAGATTCGTACTCACTACTGCTGCAGCCTCATCCTCTTCTTCTGTGTCCATTCTAGCACGAAAACGGACGTAAAAAATGCACAATAACATTTATAAATATAGTGAATACTTATTAGCACGAAAATAATAATGATTAGTCACCACGTCCTTAGCAACGTTAAAACTTCTCCACAACAAAATCTATCGCCATTAGAAAGCAAGCAAATTACAAATCGCCGAAACAATCTTAACTTATCGCTTCAAGTGCCATACAGCGAAAAGTGCACGTGAGTAGACATCGTAGTTGGAAAACAAAACCTCCTGACAGCCACATTAGGAGACTTTTGCTTTTACTTTACCAAAGTTACAAGTCCCTTCAGCAAATTGGACCTCATTCATCAAAACTCATCCTCACTAAAATAACTAACCATTTGGAAACAGCCAAAGCAATCGCACTCAATCCAAAGAAGTATTTTGCAGTAAAATATCAGCGCGATCAGGCAGTGCAAATGGAAAACAAAAAGTTATGACAGCAACTGCGGCTATTCCTGAAACGGTTGGCCTAACAAATAAACTGATTGAGAAAGCAAAGGCATACATCACACACATTCATAAAGTGGGTGCCTAATCGCAAGAAAGCACCAAGCGAGTAATTTCCAAGCACTTCTTAGGGTTTTAACACCTCTCCACAAAATTGTGCCTCAATACTTAAAGTCAAACGTCATCTAAAAACAAGCAACCTCACGTACCACAAAAACAGTCAAAATTTATATCTATACAGCAAAAATGCACGCGAGGAGACCTTGCAATTGACAAGTAACCGTCAACAGTCGCATTAAGAGGCCTTTGCGCATACTCCAACGAGTGTGTGTATAAAGGAAGCAAATCGACATTTGAAGTACCTCACAACAACTGACTAACTAAAAATAATCGCAAGGTATCAATACTTACCGGACTCCCAACGTTTGGCAGCGGACAAAAGGTGCATTGACCCAGAAAATTTGTCCCCAAGGACGCGCACCACTTACGGAAGCCGCGCACAAATCAGACCATTCAGTGCAAAGCCTGTCCGGTAAAACAAACAAGCTTTAAATTTTTATGTATTTTTGATGAGACCACAAATACAACAACTACCAACAGTTTCAACTTTTGTGTATAATTAAAGTAGTAAACACTGTAGAGGGTTCCTCCTCTCCCTCTTGGTCACCCCTGTTGGTAGAAGTCTGCGTATGTTTTGGCGTCTTTAATATATAGGGTGATAATTACGCAGCTAGGCGAGATGTGGGGTTCAGGCCGAGGAAGTGTCACGCTCCAGCGAGTCGCCACGCTGCTCCGTCACGTGGTTCAAATTGTTCTCCCGCCTCTGGCCTACAAAGCACATTTAACGAACATAAGTACTACAAACACACTAATGACAATTTACAAGGCGCGCTAAATGAGAAAGGCGTTAATATTTAGGTCAGTAACATAAATGCATAATAGTGATATTGTAAAGTTCGTCGGCAAATCGTAAAAGTATTTCAAATATCTGTGATCGGTGTCATTTTGTCAATCAGTTGCACACTTCAATTTGCTTCAAGCATGTGTTTTGTAGCAAATTTCATATTCAAAACGAATAGACGCGTAGCTCAATTGGAGCAGTGGACTGACCTTACTCACATTGACTTGCAGGTATCAATCACCTTCACAAAAGATGCGTATTTGTACAAATGCGCATAACATCTTGTTGGTTGGTGGGGTGTGAAATACGTTTTTAGATGGCAATTTTCGGTTGCAATGCTTGCACATCCCAGTACACGTAGACGCAGTGGCACAGTAGCTAACTTCGTAATTGCTTCCTGATTTGAGCATCAACCACATTGATAGTTGTTCTACTTAGTGCAGTGCTACCTGACCTTCTACCTCGTGTGGTAGCTGGCATGACATGACTTGTAATTGTCCGACTTTACCTGATCTGCCAGTAACTCGAGTGCAATTGCATGAACGGGTTCGATTCTACTGAGATAGTTGATCATGACAGGGATGGGAGAGCTTGGCAATTTATCAGGAATACCTTTTGTGTAAAATGATGTAAACCTTTTGATTTCCTCTGTCAGGAGACATGAGAAGGCTAAGAGAGTATGAAACATGTTTACTGCGACACAGATAATGTTAGGGCTAAGAATCGCATCCGTAACCTCCCACTCTTGTGAGTTTATCAATGCGGTCCCTCATCTCTCCCCTCTACTTCTCCTCCTCATAATCCCACTTCCAAGCCAGCTCCTTGATGTGGGGTTCAAAGGCTCCATTGAAGGCAAACGAAGGCAAAATATCAGGGTGGAATGCATACACTCAACAGACAGAGGAAAATGAGTTGCTGGAACACCTTTCACCGATGACTGCATCATCTCATACTTTATCGCTGACTATTCGTTTCCTCACTTCTTATATCTCATTACCATTGAACATGATCCACGAAGACACCTCAATTCTACTTTTAGCTTTCTAATTATTAAGATCACCTTTGAAGCCTAACAACGCGACAGCCACAGAAAATCATGACTTAAGGTGGCATTTAGTTTCCTAGAAAAAAGTCACTTATTGTGCTTCAATCTGTCTACATTAACTACAGCCATTTGGTCGTCGAGACTCCCTTTGTCCAGATCGTTTACAAAGCCTCACATCATTAGTTACTCGCGACCACTCTGCTACACTCATTGCATGCTGTCACGTGCATTTCAAATTGCCGTCTTCGATCCAACGATCGATGTGCTGTCAGGCGCATCGTCGCCAGGTTCATATTTCCGTGATTCACTCGCAATGTTGTCGGAAGAAGGAGTGCTCTATGCCGTATTTCTGATTGCATACCTGGGCTTTGCACTGCTCAATTGGAGCAGTGCGCTGAACCTACTCACATGTTCCTACATGTGGGCAATTGTTGGATTCGCTGGAACCCTTGTCAACTGTAAGTGTGTCCACTTCGCTAATAAATCTGCTGCTTTGTAGATGTGACAAGAAGGGAAGGCGAGGTGGGGGAGCGCCACTAGCGCTCAGTTGGTGTTGAGGCTAGACCCTGTGTGCGCCACCACCGAAGGCTGCCACCGGCCTCAGTGGACCAGGAGACAACCAGTTTCGCAATCTCTCCCCTTCGTGACGAGGAGGTTGCACCGGCCACTGAGGCCGTGTGTCTAGGCGCCGATCCAAGTAAGTCTCGCTCCCTTCTTTCCCTCCTACTCCTCCTCCTGCTCCGCATACTGGTCAAGCCATTTTGTAGGAGTTGCATAGCGGTTCTGGCTCAAGACTTACTTCATGCATTTGTGCTTAATCATTTGATTCATAATTACTTGCTGGCTAAGCATACGTCTTTCAGCTGACTTGCTTTCAGTGTTTGGGCAGCCAGCAGTAGCATTAGCGTTATTTCCACTTTAAACCACCTAATTTACAGGCATTAGCCACATCGACATGGTCTTGTTCCTTCTTTTAGCTGAGCGCTGGTGGCGAGAGTGGAATGATCAATGGCCCCGTAAGCTTTTCGCACTCAAACACTCTCCTCCTCCTCCTCCTCATTTCGCATCCTCACTCTTCTCTTCTTCCATTGGTTATTCTAGGGCCAAAACACCAACCCGGAGTAAGAAAAGGATGCGCAGGAAGATGTCGAAAAGACATCCGTGACAAGCCAAACAAAGGTGGCTGCACAGCTGGCATGCTGGCATAGGTAGAGAGGGTAATTACGCCAGGTTGAATTGAATCACCAGCAGCTATTCAACCCACTCCAAAAACTTCTGAACGATTCTATTGAGTCGAATTCGCCTTTCTGTGTAGGTAATCGTTGAAGTAGTCTGTGCGAAAACATCCTAATTGTCATTTCGAGCAGTCGACCCCCTAGCAATCCGACTACCCACAGCCTTTTAAAGGTGTTTGCAGTTGACTCGGACCACCTGATAGTGAGAGGTCGTTGTGAGCACCACTTCTGCTACTTACTCCTTCCTCTCCTCCTATTCCTCAAACACAGACAATATTCTTATCAGTACTGACTTCTTTACGAGCAGCGTTAATGATACAAGTCAATATCCTTCGTTGGCTCTGAGCCTTTAAATGTAAGAAAGTGATTTATTATTGCAATAGCACTGATGTCCCATCACCTGGTTACCTTTCCCGTCATCTACCAGCATTGGCCACCATCACTGCGCATTGCCCTTAGTTATCCACCAGGCTAATACATCCGAACGGTTCTGCCCACCTTCCACTGCCAGCAAAGTGATGAACATTACATAGCAAAGAGGGACCGCAAATTGGATTTAATCTAAAACAGTGCCATTGTTTTAGCATCTCCTACTTCGTAGTCGGGTGATCATCCGGTGTAATGGAGGCTATGTACCATGATGGCACACTTAAGAGCCTCCAGACAGAACGGGACTGCACCTATGTGTGCAATTACTGTATACAATAGCAATAGTTTATCAACGCATTAGCGAGGATGTACAATGGGCGTGGTGCTTGGCCTTCATTCTCATGCAGTGGAAAGAGTGAGATTAGGAAGCCTTATTCATTCCCTGACTACCCATCAAGACACCAGCGATTACAGTCCCTTTGCTTACTCATCACTTCTCAATTTCAGAAGAAGTGGAAAGAAGCACACGATGTGGTAAACCCATTCTGAATTATGCGATCATACTATAGGGTAAGGAAAAAAAGAATTGCAGAATTGCAAATAAATGACTCTGATAGACCGAGGTCCTTAGGTGTTTGGTTCTTCGTTCTATCGCTTCCTCCAGACAATCTATTAACATGCAGGCAGTCTCGCATTGCTTCTCTCAAAACATGCAGAGTGAAAGCAGGCAGCAAGCATTCCTAGTTGTTGACATGAGTAACGAAGAAGATTGATGAGGTTTGTGCTGCATTGCAGGTAAGCGCTGAAAAGCATTGCTCAGGCCAATTCGCTGTCCGACAATCCCATCATCAGGCGAATTGGACTGCTAATCCGCAAGTCAACACACGAAACGCACAAGGTGATGTAATATCTTCACCCCAAGGTAGACAGCACTAACAGCCTAAAGATTACAGTTGTGAGGTGACTATGCTATGCTAAAATTAATGATGACGTCCTTAGTGTCAATTCAGATGGTATCACTTTTTGGTCGTGCACTGATTCGTCAGGTACGAGAAATAGTAACTAGTCGATGGCGTGGACTTAAGACGCTACTGGACTAATTTTATCACACGTTGCTGGCTGGCTGCTCAACTGGCTAACCTGTACACTTGGCCATCTACTCACACAGAATCGCTGGTCGGAAACAAAACTTGCTTATAACTACTTGTCTCCCTGTCAACCACCTAGTCAGCCATATAAATAGGTTGCACTGTGGCCTATTCAGACATTGCTCTGTTTCCTACCTTGCTATGATCCCAACAGGAACTAAACGAGTGTTCCCTTAAAGTTGTGACTTGGAGAAATCTATTTGAACCCTATGTTGCCTAGGCAAGCACACACACAGCACGGGACTCTTAGCAGACGAAAGCTAGGACGCTCATCAAAGAAGAGCAAGAGGACGTTAAAGAAACCAGTTTATTCGTTTTCTGCGCCACTTTAGTTTTAAATTGATTTTTTAAAATACGTTGCTGAATTAGGTCACTTAGAGTTTTGCTTAGAAGTTACCTTCGAAATCTACTGTTTTAGAGTAACCGTCCTTGCCACTGCAGCATGCTGTGTGTTGGCCGAGTGATTGAATTGTGTTGATCGCTTCATAGCCGGTGACCTATTCCATTGCGCAGCCTATTTCATACTGCCTACAGCAAGCGCGACCCGCCTGGCATGTCAACTGGCACTTGCGCCAACATTGCCAACCAACGCAGATAGGCAGGTGCGTGGGTGACAGTAAATAGCGCAAACATTTCGGTATTTGAGACGAATTTCACCTCTGATGTGCATTTGCTAAAGCGACTCGCGTTATGTCTGTGGCCAAACACTCTTCTGCAATTATCTTCAAGTCCCCATATGAAGACTCCTATAAGTCGGCCTTTACTTGGAAGTGTCTTTCCAATCCCTTTTGCTTGTGCTATCGGCACTACAATCTAGAGAAGCACCCAATCCATCACTCAATGATCGAGTCAACTTTGCACACACGATATCCATGTCTGCCAAGATTGCAAAATATCGGTACTACTTTCTGAGTATGCATTTAACAAAATTACGGTTTACATTTAGCTTCTGCTGTAAGTGAGTTATTATAGTTTTTGTAATCACGTCGTGTAGAGAATAAGGAGCGTGAATGCTCATCTGAGATATGCTGCAGGAGGCGCATCGGTGACAGTGGTGAAACGCTAGAGTTGCTGCCTTACTTTACGGCAATTCACTCCTCCATAATTCACTTCGTCTTACCCTGCGCCTCTCCATTATTCTGAGCTTTCCTCCACTCGTTTGTGCTAGTTTGCGCAGTTTAATAATCTTTTACCACATCGTGTCCAATTGCATCGCATTGCATTGCCTTCGGTTGCGCAGCATAGGCTGCGTGTATTACTGCATTGGAATATGAGGTGGTTGGGGTGATGTCGATGGTATCATCTGACGACACACGGATGCAACCACATTAATTATTTAAGGGTTGCAGCACCTACGATTATTTATCAGGCATCGTTATAGTCAATCCTGCGTGCGTAAAAATCGACTTCATCAATTTCATTTAAAATACATTCATTCAATCACAAATTAATTCACAATTTCCACTTCACTCAATCCTGTAAGGCTTTAATCGTTTTAATGAATGGCTGACTGATTGTTGGAAATGCAGCTAAGTTCACGCATCGATATCATACAGAAGGCAATTACAAATACTGAGGATCCTCTACAGGACAGGATTGGTGACAGTGAAAATCCGTCAAGACACATTTGTGACGCTAGAGCAGTAACTGTTGTACATTCTGCAAATACCTCGTCGCAAAGGATTGCAAAAATTTGCTCTTTACTGCTCATTTAGCGTTGACTCTGTGCTCCAGTACACTAATAACTACAATGAACGCATTTGACTACTCGTTTGCGCCCAGTTACTCTGGCGTTGGTCTCGTTTGAGTCAGAGGTGTAGGCTGAATTCTGGAGCACGTATTCCTTCTGCATGCCATCCCATCACTCTGGCAGCATCGCTAGTTCCCTGACTGTTAGTGAGCCACATGGATAGCAGCGACAAAGAGAAGGAAGAGGCTATGCAATGAGCTTTTTTATACAAGATTGCGACATGCGCCAACTCGAGAAGTGGATTGTTAAAACAGAAAACTGACGGTTGAATAGAAGTTGGCCGACAATGAGCAGCAATGCTAATTGAGAAGAAAGGAAACGCAAAGGTGTAGACGCAACACCCCTCATTTTATGTACTTTGCTTGGACGCCCAGGTTCACTTACCAAAATGCGGAGATCAATGGAAAGCATAATTCTGTCACTAACTTGGGTAATGCTAACGTCTTGGGGTAAATATTTGTGGTCGTGAAAAGTGGTGCTTTTCCTTCCGTGGTCAAAATGCGTTTCATTAAAAATCTGACAAGAGCAAACAGGAAGAAATCGCAATGAGGCATAAGGAGTAGCACAGCTGGTAAGGAAAGTCGAGGGTAAGAAATGTAAGCAGTAAACACTTGGTGGACGCCAGCGGTTGCGCCCCGTAGATGCCCGTGGATTTGGACACCGCTGAGGTTATGCTACGCCGATCCGGGTTAGTACATGTGTAGGTGACGGATGTGGAACGCTCGGAGTCGCTGGCACACTTTGTTACATTTCGATCATCTGCAATTCTTCAATCGCCTCTGCTACTCTTGTTCACCCGTTTGCGTTATTTCGTACAGTCGATTCCTATCCCACATAATTGTATCCCTTTGCATTGCATTCGATTGTGAAGTATAGCCTGCATGCATTACTCTGATGAATGATGCAATACTATAGGGATTGACAGCGGCATTGGTGGTGAAGGAAGACGTCGCGGTCAGAGTGGTATCGACGGCTTCATATGAAGTTAATTGAGTGCAAGCGCATTGAATTTCAGTGCGATGCGGCTGTTTAGTTTGCTGTCACAAATTTCCTGTCAAATGCACGAAGTGTTACAAAGTGAGTTGTAGTGTGGATACACATTGACGGACGCAAACGGATAAATATTGTCCATATGCGGCAACAAATTTTGTGTACATCCATTTCGACCTAATCTCTTCTAACAATTTTGCACTTTTCCGTTGACTTGGTAGATCAAATGTCGTTTACAATTAGTCAGAATTCCGTTCGCCGTTGCATCAATCGCTCCAGTGAACTCACTGAGATACTTGGATGTGCTCATTCACTACCTGATTGCACCATCTTTACATCACAGGCGTAACTAGGACTCGTGAGCACTACAACATGCTCCATTCTGCCAAGATGCCTCAACATCAGCGCGGCAAAGTAGAGAAGGAAGAGTAAGTGGAATTAGTCTTAATGAACACAGATTGGGGCGTGCGCCATTCCGAGTAGCGGCTTGCAAAGACAGCACACAAACAGTAAAAAACTTTTGCCGTTCTGCACATTCATTCACCCTATTTAAATTAGTCAGACCCACTTATTTCTTTTCCTTTCATATGTTACATCAGCTCGTTAAAGCCATTGGATTGGACAGATTTGATAAAGGAAACAGGATGCTGGGAAATGATATTCGCTCTTACCCATGTTTAGCCAAATATTAATCTCTGACGCATTACAAAATGTCCTGCAATTTCATACTGCCCATCACCGTCCATGCTCTGCAAGTGTGCGCTAATGTACAATCATCCCTCTTATCTGGAAGTACATTTCGTCCACCTTTCAAGCGGATGAAATGCTGCCTGGCAGAAGGTTGATTTGCCAAGTGCTTTGCTGCAGTGGTGAGCTACGCCGTGGTTTTTGCGCATTCGTTTCCTGTCGAGTGCATTAAATGACTGCTAACATGTTTGGCATAGAGATAAATGGGTGGTGAATTCAATGAGATGCACTGTAATCAAAATGATAGGATGAAAACATTACCGGATTGATAGTGAAACACAAAACAAAGGGAAGTCAAGACAAGTCGAGCTTCCTCGGCCACGTGCAATCTCTGCAACGCTGTTTGCTGTAACAATTAAAGTCGTGAAATTGTTTGAGTGCATGGATTTTAGTAGTTCTCTTTCTCTATAAGACAAAGTCGAGCATAACTTCCTCTTTTCTTACTACCGCCTTATCAAACAGGCTAAAAACATCATTTGCAGTTATAGAGCACAGACTAAAATCTGAGGCGATACAAAAAATGCGACTAGGATGACACATAGTGGGAATTGACACTGAAACGATTGCTGCCTATTTCTTCTCGGGATGCATGACGCAATTTGGTATGAGAGGTATTCTTACTATGAGATTCCTCACCACTTCAAAGCTAGATGGTTCTAGATGGATGCCAACGCCCGAGGTTACTGTGCAGCATTTGTGGGGCATCCTCACTTGTGTGAATGAAAGATCTTGCGCATACATAGCTTTGTCACCACGATGGGTACCCCATGAATACGCAGCACTTCTTCCTCATCAGTTTAATTACAATCATGTTCGCCCAAATTCGAGTATCGCCGGCATTTTTGTTGTGCTTCAAACAAAGAAATAAATGTAGACTAACCACGTACTTGAGTTTAAAACTGAATTTCGCTTAGTACGTTCTAATGGCAGATTGGTTGACTGTTTGCTTAATTAGATCCTTTTGCAGGCAGCTTGTTGTTGCTCACGTTGTAGCAGTTAGTAAAGGGTTCTAGACGAGTGTTAGTTCTAAAGAAGATTGTCGTCTTACTTCACACCTGCTAATTTATAGCCTGAAGGAGAATGATGAGGATTTATAGTACAAACGTAAACCATTCTTGATTCTGGGTAACTTTTAGAAAGAAAATCTTTTGAAACGCGTAAAGTTTGCATTAGAGGGTCCAAAAAATCCTTTTGGTGTGGCAGGTGATGCTGTGAGGTGAAGGTAGAATTGACTGCCGAACGGTGGACATGAGCAGAAAAGATGAAGGAATGAAAGAAAGACGCAAGAGAAGATGTGAAAGAAGTGAATGTGGCTCTAAGGAATGGCCTGGTGGTAGCGGAGAAAATGAAATGAAGGGGGGGAAAGTGCACGAGACTGCATAGTAAGGAACAGATGTAGTTGAAGAAGAACAAGATACTCATTGAAGAGGCGTTAAACTGCGACTTGAGAATGAAGAGTAGAACATGAGGGTGCCAAAGGTACTATTTAGCCTTAGTATCTGTGAGACGAAGTGGCCTAGTCTTGTTTGATTTCAATGCCTTTCTAGTCGATTGTGAGTAGTAAAGCAGCTCCAAAATTTTAAATGACTGGGCGGGTAGTTGGGACTAACTTAACCACAGGTTCTCTACAATGGTTGATTAACGCTGAGCATGTAATAGTGGCCTAGTATGTCTGCTGCCGCTTTAGTGTCTGCGAGATGGCTTGTGAAGAGGCATAAAATGAAGGTGGAATTGAGGACAAAGACTCACCAAATGCGATTTGTTTACGCACATCCTTGCCAATCACTAGTGGGGAGAGCGAGATGACCCAGTCTCTCTAGGATGAAGGAAGAAATAGCAATTTTTCTAATGAAAGGAAGGAAGGCGAATGGGAGGGTGAGGAGGAAGGACAAGGAATGAGAATGGGAATAAGGAAGGGAGTGTAAGAAAATTAAATGACGATGAGCTTCAATGACTGTGTAGAGTGTGAGGATGATTTTAGACGTTTTGTGATGGAGTATTGCTTTATAAACTTTCTTGACTGCTTTCACTCGTCCATCTATTCCCTCATTTGGTTTTCTACCTCTCTTATCAAGCATATGCTGCTAACATCACCCAGCGAATTCATTGCAATAAACATGCTCAAGCATAAGTATTGAGCTTGTGATCTTGCTGTGCGAAGCAAAATTCTCTCGACGGGCCCAATTGAAAAGCTATCACCCGAGACTGTGGTTGAGATGACGCTGGCGCGCATAGAATGGCAGGGGAATTAGAACAAAACATTCTAAGACGGAAGCAAAAGAAGCGATGCCATGAGTTACCATTTATTTCAACGAGATCAACTGTCACTAGTGCTTTGGACGTCTGATGCCTTCCAAATGTAGGAGGGAGAGGTAGTAAAAAACTAAAAGAGCACAGACTACTGGGATGAACTGTTTCAGGGAAGCATCGTTGAGGCTAAATTGAACTGCGGCATGGATGATAGCGTAGATTTTTGCAACGGCTAGCATGTCCCATATTATTGCGATTGAATCCCTCTCCGACTCGATCAGTGACACTTGTTGCATGCAGTGTGCGCGTGGACTATTGTGGTGTTGTTTGATGGCCCACCGGACAACACTATAAGGCTTGACCACAGTCTTCGGGTGCTTCAGGATACTTGCATGGTGGTGATGTTAACCAGTAGTTTCTTATTATGCTCATCCACTATTGCAGACGTTGCAGCTCGCCTTTCATCAATAGGCCAACAAATGACGCCCGTTTTTCCTAATTCGGCTTCATCCCTTAAATCTGCCATCTACTTTGACCTTGCCGTGAAAGGAGATGATCTATTTTTTGCAGGTAAATGGATTCTAATACAACCGGTGTTCATCATTTTATTCAATCAACTGTTCTATCTGGTGTGCATCTAATTCTGCCTGAAAGACGAAGCTGCTACACTGTTGCCTTGCCTTTAGCGCTATTGCACAAGCACACGAATGACGAAGGCTTGATTTCCCAAACCCGTATTTCTTCTTTAAGTAATTTCCTCCAATTGAAGAGCAGTTCAGCAGTATTCACCGAAAATGTAAGCGAATATGCTTGAGAACCAAATAGCAAAATTTGTGTCGTACGTACACAAATACTGAGGCGCAAAATACTCTAGCACGAACTGTCTTCAGCTTCGCATTGATAATGAATGCAGAGAAGCCCTCCTCTTCCATAATGAAGACTTATGCATCTTCTCACTTTGCAGGACCCATGTAGTTTTGGACAGCTTGTTCTTAGATCCTGACTGCACAGTCCTTCTCTAACAATCTGCTATTTGCATATTCAACTCTTCTCCATCCCTCTCATTCGATTAGTCCATGTATGAACAGTGCAGCTGTTGTCGAAATAACCTTGTCTGTTTTAAATTCCACTTCCATTAAGCGGAATGTGCACCACATCGACAAGAAGTAGGCTCAGGTCAAATCACGCTTTCAATCTTGACAACAAAACCGCAAATGAAGTTCATACTATAGGCGAATTCGACTGCTTGAACTTAAGGCATCTCTTCCCAATTAAGCCGGAAATGGTCAACAAAGTGTATTGGGACTGCATGGACTCGCGATTTTCCACACATTATATAATTGACGATGCACATGAAACAGCATTATCAAGTGCACTTTGTTTATTTGTCATAGCTTAAGCCTAAAGGACATTTGGCAAACGGTTCATTTCTTTGAGCACCTACCCGCGATAGGAGCGTCTACCCATTGGGCGTTCTCCTCCTCATTGTGTGCTTTTGGGGAGTTTATATATCTTTATAATGATTAGTGCAGTGAACTGTAGACTTCTAGTAGCAAGTACTTTCTAGCAGATAAGTGTCACCTACCTAGCCCTCAGAGGAACCATATCGCAGCTTTTGCTTGGCGTGTGTAACGCTTGTTAGTAGGTCAGTTGTGATCGGTTCAACTAAGCCTAGAAGCTCCCGATGGCAGCATTCTTCTCTTCGTGGTGTCCACCGCTTCCTCTTCACATTTGACCTCAGCAAATCCAGGTCCATTTAATAAGCATATGCCCTGGCTAATGTCATTCTAAGGCGTCGGCAGATTTCCAAACGACCGGATATCTTTGGAAGACTTTCTCTACAATAGCGAATTCGCACGACCAAATCAACTCCTCAGCCGTAAATGTAGGCTTATAGCAATATCTCTTCCAATAAAAACGTTTTGAATAAATGTGACTGGTGCTCGGAGAAACTACCACCCAACGGTGTAAAAACTACTTAGAAACCAAAACGTGTACACGTGTGCTAAACTGGATTAAATGAAAAAATTAAAGAATAAAAGGAATTCGGCTGCAATTAGTGAGAAGAGCTGGGAGGAAGATGGAAGTGATGGGAAGGTTATGCTGCCACGGTCTGGGTTGGCAAATAAACTGCTGACGATAGTGGAAAGCTTGAATTCGCAGGCCCACTTCATGGGGTTACACCAATTCCATGCTATGCTAAAGACTGCTCCTCTCATTTGTGCCATTTCGTCCATAATACCATGCCCACCTTCATTAAGAATCATTGCCTAGAGGAGGATGTAAGGCGGGCAAGGCTAAAGTAAAAAGAAACACTAACAATGGCGATGGTCGTGCATATTGTGGCTAAGGTGGTGCCAAACGTGTCCTCTTTAGGCACAGGAGTGCAACCGCGTTAGTGCTTAAGTTGCATTGGCAGGTGCATGGGCAGCTGAAATAACCAATTCATAAAATAGACATTGAGACAGATAGCATGAAAAAAATTATAGGATGCAGCAGAAGTGTGGGAAGCGTAGAAAAACCACCCATTTATTATACGTCAGGCTGTGTAGTCATATAAACAGGATACGAAGGAGAGGCGAGTGTTGGGATGACCGGATTTAGGATTTGGGTCCATTGCTTGTCGCCTGTCAAGTCAAGCTAATTGTAAAGGCTCCGTTCGCCAAACTTCAGCAATATTTCTATTCCAATCACACGTGTTGATGTGAACCAACAATTTTAACACTCAAAACAGTATCAATCTTCGTTGAGGATTTTAACACGCTGAACTCAAATCGTCTTGAACAGTATCGAAACGATACTGTAGGAGCATTAAAAGTGGCAAGAGAAATGCGCGTTCTTTTGCTATTCTTATGCAGCAGATCAAGAATGTTGACAGTTGGGATTAACAAGAGGTTTCCATGCACAGACCACACCCAAATGGTCACTATCTGATTCCAAAACATCTCAATACAACTATAGGGGGCAAAAAAAGGAGGAATTCGGAGCGCAACGCTACCGCCGTGCTGTCACGGGTACAGTTGCTACCACGCAGAACCCTCACCCTTCCTATATGCTGCTAAACACTCGAAAAAGGTGCTGAGTATGATGAATACAAGATAACTGTTGCAGGTATTGTTATCAACTTTAGGAATCATAATAAAAAGGACTTACAATTTAGGCAAAATGTAAGCAGTAATTTTAACAAATATAACTATTGAATGGCATTTATATGGTCCTAGTTATTTTTATTAGAGAAGTCAGTTGATAGTAGGCCTTATCATTATCTGTTAGGAAGGAACTCCTTGTGAAGAAACAGTTGTGTTGAATGAACGCATGTTCCCAAGGCTTATTTTGTCCTCATAGTAAGTTGGCCTGAATCGTGTTCGTTTCCTCCCGTTTCCCATTGCTTGCTTGCCTCCGTATTAGTGCGAGGCTTCGATTACCGTAGGCTCATCATTACACCTAGCACACCACTTCCGGTCTATACTATGCTGACGCTATTCTCAACCTCGCTTCAAAAGTTTGCTGAACCACCGAGATGACTGACGGGAGTAAGGTCCTTTCAGATGATAGGTGGAAAAATATAAAATTGAAAGGTCTGGTTTAAAAGGGAGATGATTGCTGCTACTGCAGTGCTATTCGCCAGCATGTTGTATCCATCGATATGGACTGTGTTCCCCACGGAACTATTTACTCGACCTTAATCATCAGCTATATTTAGTCAAATGGGGATCCCGTGGTTGGAGTGATCCCACTGAATCTACCGCACGAATGCACTTAGTCCAGGACTTAACAAACTAAGTCAGAAAGTCTACTTTAATAGCAAAATGACTTGCGATCTTATGTTCTCTATCACGATTCTATGCAGTGTGATCTAATGTCCCACCTTCTAGTCAGCTTCGGTGGCATTACGGATGTGTTAACGACGGTCCACAATAAGGTCACATGCGAAGCCCTTTGTCTCCATTCGAGAAAAAGCCACTCGAGCCTTTGCCAAAAGGGCACCTTTTTGTGCATACATTCATTTCGGACTGACCTCGTCACATCACTACTCGATTATTTCAATTCTGGCAAAGTTGTTCAAAATTAACAGTCTGCAGAATTTGTACTTTTACCATTTGCTTTAATCAGGCGGGTCTTCCCACCATTTCGAAAAATTGTCCTGCCTGCTTCCAAATGCCCAAGGAGCACACGCGAGTCAAGCGCGTTCTAGGTGACTACAAGAACATCTTCCCACATCTCTTCTCTAGTCTTCAGGCCGCGATGCTACCTCTGATTTTCAGAGGTGTAGTCTTATGTCTTTCCGGATTTGAAGATGCTGAAAGAGCACTGGTCTCTAAAGCTAAGGGAAAGAATGCGGACAGAGATGATGTCGAAGGACAGCCTCTAAGTTGTCTAAATTTAATCACTAAATAAATTTTGGTGAGCATAATCGGTGCTTAGTTGTTTTCTAGATTTAAGTGAGAAGTGGTGTTTATTGTCACTTTTTAAAATTGTGCATCAATTTATTTTTCGAAATGAATGGCTTATTTAGACTTTATGGAGCATAAGAACCAGGATTGGGCTAAATTACTTCAGTTAGGTAGTTGGATATGGACCACAGCAGCAGGTCATTGGACACAATTTCCACTGTGGTGTCGGCAGTCCGATTCGAAGTTGAAACGAGACTTTTGAAATCTAGGATTTCATCGTCCGGGGTTTGAATTATTATTTGCAATACGAGGCAAACTTAGGTTCCAGCGAAATCCTTTTGAGGTCACTCTAACTGACCTTCCCATTGGTATGAGCCCACAGAGGAGATTCGTAGGGCAGGTGGAAAGGCATATTTCATTCAATCCCTACTAAAATTGATAATAGGTGGCAGCTTACTTTGTCAAGCAGAAATGAAACAGAAGACTCCGTCACGAGAAGGAGAGGGATGCTCGTTAGCCCTTTAGCAATAAAAAGTGAATGTATTATGCCATGTTCATGGTCGACTCGGCCTCCACTGCCATAGAGGGCGACTATGTAATCAAGGTCCGATTTCCGAGGTGAACGCTCTGTGGAATAGTCTTTGCGGTGTTCATTAACATGCTCGGACAGAATCGCAATAGCCTTTATAAAGTCCCTTGCATCCTGATTCGGAGTCTCTACAACCTTGGTTGCTTTCTGGCGAGAGTAAGTCATGCACACAATCTTACTTGATTTTCATAAAAGGACTTCACTTCAGGTCTGATGGAATCGCGGATGCCAGAGCCTAGAGGCAGGGGAGGTAAGTCGTCAATTTATTGCCACGAGGTGTGGTTGATGAATCCTCTTCGCCCTCCTGCAAAAGTCAACTGTACTTGCTTTAGCATTGCAGGCGCTGACACTCCCTTGTGGTTAGCCAGTTATGCGTCTCAGGGCTGGCGAGAAGCAGAGCGGATATTTGGCCTTGTATTGCATCCCGCAGCAAGAGATGATGCATTGCTTAACGAAGTGATGCTTGAAGTTAGCATAGGCGAATGGTACAATGCTATAGGGGCGTGTCATCTTTACTACACCAGTCGATGAGCCTGCTAGTCATCTGATCAGCTTATCAGGCAAATGTACTTGCTTGAGCAGCTAGGTTTTGGTCCTTCATTCAAACTCCTCCATCCGATCCACTGCAAGGTGTCACAGATTCCTCGCTATTCTTCTTCTCCTTGGCTTTCATCTCTTTCCCACGAGTGGGGTGAAAACAGTTACGGAGCACTCCCCATTGGGGAGTGTGATGATAGTTATGCTGGTTCAGAGAGTGCTTTACTCTCTCAACGGAAGATGACGGCGATGGTTTCAGAGCTAGAAGCGTGTTCGTCAAACGCCTCTCACCCAACATTGAGGACTACTTAGCCAGGCACATATACACAGCAACTCTACAGTGACGGTTACACAGCAGTGGAACCTTGAGCACTATCCCTTGACGACAATTTGGATGAAGGCGTGAACTTGTACTAGCGTTCGTTGCTCAAGGATCTCCTCTGACCATTGGCTTTGCAATCATCTTGATGGTAATGACCGATTTGGCCAATTTTAAGGCCAGGAATGCCAATGATGGCTGATTTAACACGGGCAATTTTTGTTCTCTCCCCGCTACTTTGATTTGTGCTGCACTAACCTCAAGAATTTTTAAAACCACGTGAAGGGGTCTGGTTCTCATTGAGGCAGCAATAACCAAGATCCAAATGCAGCGTTGGATAGGCACTCGAGACGTAGCTGAGTGCATCGACGTGTAAAAAAGAGGCCTTTGGATGCCGTGATGGGGTTAGAAAGAAAGAATTCTTAGTAAACTGTGTCCACCTAAACAAAAACGCTGTGCGCGACAGAAGGCTGTTAAATGTGTTTGGATGGTAATTTGAAATGGAGTCGATATGGACCGCCAGTCGATAGGAGGTCAGTGAGTTTGCTATTTCGGCTTCTCATTACCACTTTCCAAACTAATTGAATGCCGGGTTAGTACGGTAAAAGACGCCAGTTCTGTTCTGCCCCTAAGACACATTTCCATACTAAAGCGCAAAATAATGTAGAACATGTTCCCCATTCCTCATGAAGATTTGGTTCACGTTGTGTGTTAGAGACAAAGAGGGCACAGTCATCAGGCTGCATTCATCTCTTCTACTTAGCATCAATCAAATCTTTGAAGAGAATGAGGTGAATTGTTGATATCATTTATTTCGTCTTTTAAGAAGGGAAAATTGTCCTCTTGAAGCAACCGCGGTTGGAATCGTGCTCCACCACCCGACAACAATTACGCCGAGGTTGCGTGACTGAGGGCAGAAGTGGTAGTGGAGCGATGTGACATTACCTGCTTCTGACTTCCGCATTTCCGAGATGTGCCATCTTTCAGTTTCCTTTTTAAGTGGCACTTGCAATGAAACGGAACGAATATTTTGATGTCGGAGGACAGCACTTTACGTACTGATTTGTTATGCTGGAAATTTGTGCTTTGGTGGTTTGGTAGACAGTGGGACATTTCAGTTTGACGAGATTGAGGCTAGTGAGGCCTTATTCACTAAGAAAAATTAGGAAGAATGATTTTCCTTTACGTCCTATGCGATGAGCATGGAGGCATCGGTGAGCAGCTTTGAGGGCGAATTCGCACCTTACACAAACTTAGGACTTTATAACAGTCACCCTCTGAAGATGGAGGATTGTGATAGGCACTACCACAACGTCATCATAGGCAAATTAAAAAGTCATCAACATCTATCACTGTCTACGGTGGTAGCAGCAAGGAGGGAAGGCGAAGCTGTCGCGGTTCCACGCATCGACGACCTATCCAAGGAGGTGCCTTTTATGACGTCCACACGTGAAAGTGTTGCAGTGAATGCGGTGACCTAGTGCCTGAATGTGATTGCTTTGCAGACGAAGTTGGGTTATGCTAGATTCCCAAACAGCCCGCTAGCTAACCATCCAGCCATTTTACAGCCCTGTATGGGCAGCGCCATTGGCAAAGCACCTAGAGATCCTCCTTGTAGCGGCAATTCCAATCACTGCGACAACGACTGCAGCAGTCGCAAAAACGACGCAAGTCGTTGTCTCTTTTGTGACGATCTCGATCCAGAGAGGGATGCGACCTCTCCGCTGAGTGTCCACAATCCCCACTACCAATGTAGTGGAAACACTCTATTTCGCGTCTCTCTTAGCCAAAGACGCCAACGATGCTTCTGTGCTTGGGGCTACACCAACATCAAAGGCTTGCGAAATCATGTGCACAGAGTTTAAATATTCTCATGCGTAGAACCTGTTACACAAAATTAAACGGGTTAATGTCCTGAAGATGCAGCGTTGTGGAAGGAGACGTAGTGATCTTTAAATGCATAGTTGGATGCTCTAGCCTCACAATGCTGCACAACATTTTCCCCTTTGATGTTGGGAGCGAAAAGCTGCCTCAAAAGTTGGGTCACTTGCCGGGTTTGTTTAAGTAGTTGGTGCTCAAGTTCCGATCCAGCTGTCTGGCTAGGAAGTGGGTTAATAAGAGCCAAACAAGCCCACTAAACATGACCGACTTATCAGATTGCGGCTAAGGTGATGCTGACAAATTACCGTGCAAAGGGAAAAGCTGCATTGGTAAGTTGATCGAGCAAATGATTTGACCATGTCAAGTCAGTTTGGGTAAGGCAGCATACCAGAGCATAGCAATAGCCAGGACGTACTACATCTTGCAGACATTGCTACGAAGGAGTAGTCAGTCGGACCCTGCAACACACCTGCCTCGGCTGATGGTTGATTGTAAACAGGTCTGGTGATTGATGACTGGACGCATTCACAAAACTTGGTTTTGTAGCATTCTCCTGCTGCCATCTAATAGAATGCAAGAAAGGACGCAGCAGCATTCCACTGAATATCGTCTTGCGCTGCCTTTGAGGCGCACTGCATGGCATGACTTGCTTTTGACTATAGAAGGAGGTGCATCGCTTTTTACCTGCGGAAAATTGTAAAGCTGTCTTGGAACAGTCTCACCCTTGTAGTCTTAGCCAGTTCTGCTGAAGACTAAAGTAAGGAGTGAACCTGAAAACCCATTGCGGAATATCCCTAAATATACCTCTCTGCCAATTTATTTTACGCAGTCACGTCTTCATCCCACGCCCTCCCTTAAAAAGCTGAAATAAGGGTCACAAATAGTCATTATTGCCAACTTTCGTGCGTACATCACCAATGTCAATTAGTCCTTCGTTGACTTGCAGATCAGCAGTTCAATTGGTTGGTCGAGTCGTTAACGCACTGACTGTAGAGCGTGACTTTGGTTCCAGGCTAATCAGCAGCCAATATGCACACAGATTCACTAATGGCTCGCCATCTGCCCTTTTTGTCCAGTAATGGGGCCACCAATGGATGCAAAAACGATCTCGATCCACATTGACTGAGCGGTGACTTCCACGACGGATGAGGCTGTTACAATGTCAGCAGCTGTGTGCCGACACATTCGCAGAGGTGTGTAAAAGAACAGAATTCGTCTTTCCTTACTTGACCCTCATTTACTCGCAACGAGTAGATTGAATGCAGGTTGGTGTCAGTAATCATCACTGGTGATACGAGTAACGAGGTGGGGTGATGAGGATTAAGCGCGTTTGGAGGAGGACCAGTGCCCTTGCTCTACCACCACTGTTTCTGTGATTGGTGCTGCTGCGACACTTTGCAGAATTCTACGACCAGACTGACCACAGCACCATTAATAGGGCTGAACATCCAGTCGCTTCGTCAGGTTGACACGTTTGCATCACGTGTCTGACTAATTGGCCCTCATTGTAAGACGAGATGAGTTCGACGAACACGCCTCTAGCTGCCAAACTGTCGTCAAATGAGGTTTTAAAATTTAACAGCATATCAGAAAATCGGCCATTTAAAGCTGTTATCAACCCAACAAAATCGAGGGTAGTAAGAAGCATCAATTTTGTGTTTCCTTACTAGGCATAGTCTCATCGTCAGGTTAAGCTCCACCGGCAGCATGGCAACCTCCATCCACCTCAGAATTCGGGACTAGCGGATTGGCCACGTACAACTTCTGTGACGACCGTTTCTCCCCCGAAGCAAATTCGAGCAGAAAGTATTGACCGCTAACAAATGTTATGCACCAATAATTTGTTTGAAGAGGCTTGTCTCTCGACTCGAGCGGTGCAAGAGACAGTATGAGACGTTATTTCTTAGCCACCAATTCACTTAGTATAATGACGGTGGCGATTCGTTCCGTCTGCTTGGTCACCTTTCCCGACATTCTCTGCGTGCAGACGCTCAAATTCACTCTGGGTGAGAAACGGCCACCACAGAGGTTGAGTGCGTCCATTTAGCTTGACCCAAATCCCGTGGTGGATAGGCGTGCAGAACGTGGTTTTCCGTTAGACATTTCTACACCTCGTGCTGCCGGTGGATTTTAACCCGACTAGAAGGAAAAACGAAATTGATGCTTCTTATAGCGCCTTGGGTTTGTTTGGTTGGTAGAAGCTTTCAGTGATCGATTTTCTGACATATTGCAATAAATATTGACTTTCATCCATTCCAACTTAGCTATCGCTTTTCCAGAACGAGTGGCTTGAATACAGGTAGGCAGTATTCTCCAGTACTAGTTGCATGAGTAGCGAGGTAGCTTGATGAGGATGAAGGACGTTAGGCGAATGTTCGACGATGTCATTGCTTCGCTGTTGCCTCCGTGATAGGTGCTGCTGCTAGGATGCCGAGGCGCATGCACACGCCAGATCAGCTACCACCACAGCCAATTCGTCATGTCGGCACATTCGTTATATATATGCTGGACTAAGTAGTTCTCAATGTTGGCCGAGAAGCTTTCGACGAACACGCTTCTCCATATGGAACTGTCGTCATTGCCCCTTGAGATAGAAGAAAGTAATCGCTTCGTCTGCTCTCACTCTACCGTTTTTGGCAAAGAAAGTTTACTCCGTCACACATTTCAATGCATCTGTCAGAGGTCGAGAGTAAACAAAAAACAGCAATCTAGCTACTTCATTTGCGGGTAGCTTAAGCCTCACTGCTCGTGTAAGCCAGCGTGGACAAGAATAATGCAGTCAGGTAAGAGAAGGACCAAAACGTCAAATGGCTATTGTGGGATGATGCTATCAAGTGTGAGAGGTGTTGGTTTAGTGGCAGAATTATGAAGAGGAGGGGGCGAGTGATTCGAGTTTACATTCAGGTGACCTGACCAATGTCTTACCTCGAACAGCGAGCGTAACCCATTTGGCGTGTTGGCCCGCATTTTGTGTCATCATTGTCAACCTCGGCGTAAGAACAGCATTACAGCCATTTGTACTTGCAAGCAATCAATTGATATCACAGCTTACTCGTTGACCAGCGGATTAGTAGTTCGTGATTGTGGCTACAGGTACTGCCACCATGCCTCACTTCTTACTCACCAATGATTATGCGAATCACCTATGTTGGCGTCATTATCTTTAACCCGATTCTGCTCAAGTGTGCAGCAAAAGTTAGGGATCGATGTGCCAAAAAGCCTTATTTAGAGCAAACTATCGTGCCATAATACAAGGAAATGGGATAGGGAAAGGCGGTTTTATCAAAGCCCCTCACTACGCCTTTTAATGCCGAGTTAGCATTTCGCCACCACATCATTTGCTAACATTGACAACTCGGAAGCAATTCCGGCATATCAGCACATTTGCACCACGTGTGCTTGACTAAGTAGTCCTTAATGCTAGACGAGAAGTAGTCTGCTCTAAGTCTACTCGTTCCGAGGAAAAAAAAGCTATAAAGTTTAGTTAAGGTGGAATGCTCTTTTGTGGTCAGAGATCTTTGTGTACAGACACGGAGGCGTAAAACATACAAGCAAATCCATCGAAATGTGTGACAGGCTCGACTTTCATTCCCTAAGAAATGGTAGGGAATGAAAGTGGACAACAAGCAGACTTTATTTGTACTTACGCAGCCTAGTAGAACAATTATCATCAAACGAAAGAATTCGGACAGTTCCATTTGTCTTTCAATGCCAACTTTACAGACATAGGGCACACAGGTCAGGATGTTAACTTTAGGCAAACACTCGAAAGAAAAAGTTCGTCACGCATTGAATCCGACCCAAACTACTGCGGTCACCACGTGAGAGAAATGCAGTTAAGCAAGCGCTTTGTGTTTCGTGACCAGGCAGTCAGCAATTGTGATAGAGGACGTACATGGTGGTATCACATTCCAATAATGCCGACCCAGAAAGAACTAGGTTCTCATAAGGGTGAATGATTGTCGGGGGAGTAAAACTGCCTTGATTTCCTTGTTACGAGTGGATTGAGAGCAAAGGGCAAGCTTTCATCATTGGTGAAACAACGAACAGAGCAGAGCGACGAGAGCTGCGCTGATTCGAGCAGTACCCTTCTCCATCGAAGGCAGATGACCACGGCTCCGTAGCATGAAACGTGTTCGTCGAACACTTCGCCTCTATCATTGAGGACTAATTACTCAAGTATATCTATCGCAGATGCGCCGATGTAATGAGGTGGCCGGAGAACTGTCTCCTTTGCCACGTGACGCAGCAGTCAATCTGGTCGTTAAAATCGGTGGAGAAGCGTGTGTGTCGGCGAATCTTCCACCACGCGATAGCATCCGTCCTTCTCTGAGCGTGCATTATTCTCACCACTTTACCTCAAGCATGTCATCAGTGATGGAGAATGTTCCCTGCCTGCGATCAATCCACTGGTTCGGGAAGAGTAAAGTGAAATCAAAAAATTGATTATTAATGTTGGTCAGCTATTTATCAAGCTCGCTTCCTAGTCAACCCACTCTCTGACTGCGTCACCAGCATGAAGCAGTTTGTGAGGCGTGTCAATTGTTGTTCATGACAACATGATGTGGGAGGCTGGATATCGCTTAAAGGATCTCACAGACGAAACACAGGACTCTCGATAAATAAGAACTGAGAACCGAGACACAGTCTCTACACATCAGTGATACCGTCGTGGCCCTTGGGTTATAGCAGCCTCCACGTGCTCATCACTGACATACGAGGAGACCTTTACCGAAAAAGTCTCCAGGTGTTTCTCTGTTGCTTTTACCTTTAGTGGCTTATTGGCGTCCAGATTTTAAAAATGTACCTACTAGAATAAGGAAATCAACAGCACTGATTAGATTCAGGGGGGTGAGGTGTTATGGGTTCTCGCAATTTCAGCAAAATCCAAGTCTTCCAACAATTGTTCACAGGTCAAGAGCAATCAGTAACCATCAATACGCTCTATGAAAACCGCCCAGAACATGGACTCATCTGTAGGCGCCTTCGCCGCTGTCTGGTTTCCTTGCCAGCTCCCATTCGCCTAGTCGCACCTTGACTCATTCGATGAATGGGTGACGATGACTCTGTCTTCAGGCCTCTATCCGATGAGTTCCTCCATTCTAGTTTGACCAAACCATCTACCTGACGTACTTAACTGCTAAACTGACTAGTTTCCAGCACGGCTTACCCCATTACAGTGTCCATGTTCTCTGCAGGCGCTGATGTCACCCCTCCAGACCTTGATGCCTTCATGACGAAGATGCTAGCAATGATGTGGCTCATTGCAGATAGGTGGATTAGAATTGATAGATGAGTATACCCAAAGAACTGAGAGCTATTGTGGCGATTCATCAACACAATCGCATTTAAAGGTCTCAAGATGTGACGTAAAATTCTCGCCAACCTTCTACTTCGATTATCTTCGTAGTGAGAAGCTGTGAATGTAATCAAAGTAGAAGGTAGGTAGGAATCTCATCAGATTTACAAAACTTTTGCTAGTGTCTGCTTTGCTGCTTTACCACGAAAAATCCACGTTTTGGCAAAATTAATGGTGTTCGACAATGAGCTCAGATTGCGAAGAAGAGGCTGAACCTGCAAAATCCAAGTTGATTACGTTTCATTATTTAAGCAGTGCGGCGTCCGCTTAGGGAGAACAAAATCGCACAGTAACTTCCTTTCTACAATGTCTTTACGTCATCGGAACGTGAGGGCAGCGATCTGGTTAGCTTATTGCTCGTAAGAGCATAAACAAAGACTTGAGTTTTGTGCGCGTGGCAGCCAGTTGTTCGGAAGGCGATGTGAGTCGCTGTTGGGAGCATGGATCGAATGTAACGAATCCAGCGAATGATGCTATGCTTAATAAAAGCCTCCTTTCAACTCTTAGTTGAATTTGAGGTGTATTTGATGGTCATGTTGTGAGAGTGAGCGATAGGCTGAGGTGAGGAGAGCAAATGTTATTCAACTAATCATCATCTTGCTGGCGACTCATCGAGTTTGTTCAAATCGTTGTCATCCGCAACGGTGCTAAGAGTTAGTTGAACCAAATTTCTGCCATCTAACAACACTTCTTATCCTAAATTTAAGCTTTAAACTGAAGGCGTAGTTGTTGTCTCACTTTGAATTCACCCTACAATCGTAAAATTAGCACAGCCTTGTCGTGCTGCAACGTTATTGCTTGCATTGTTTTGCACTACAATGGGTTCGGTGGGTTATCGTAGGCCTGCTACTCAGTCGCGTAAGTTATTGAATGCATGTCTGGTCATACCGGCAAGCCAACTGATCATCAACCTGGCCAACGCACCACTGCTTATCCCATCCCCTTTTAGTCGATACTGCCCTTAAAATAGTTAATGAAACTAGCACTTGATGCGGCCAAAACTTTATTTGGATCATATCACAATGCCAGAGTGAAAAAGGACAGAAAGTAAGGAGCACTAGCAACCAAGCAGCAAAAACTGCAAAGAAAAGTTGAATTGACAGGAGCACCTCTACTGTCACCATGTCACCAGGTTGGCTGCATTGCGACAGCAGTTCACCAGTGCAAAGACTAGGTACGTACAGAAGAAGGCTCCGCAGACTACTTCATCCTCCGACAGCGTCATCACCAAACTACCGAACGATGAAACTTGCGGCGCCGTAGCCGCCTTATCTGTCTTCGAAGAGAAGACGGGGATCTGATATTATGTTAGTTCAGTGAGTACTTTACTTTCTTAAAGGAAGATGACGACGATTCGGTAGCCAGGGACGCGTTCGTCGAACGCATCTCGTCTAACATTGAGGACTAATTAGCTAAAGCGTATATAATGCAAACATGTCGACCTGACGAAGAGGCTACACATTCGTCTCCAATAATGATGCTGTGGTCAGTCTGGCCGTAGAATCCAGCAGTGTTGCAACAGCGCCAATCGCATTAACAGTGGCGGTGGAGCAACAGCATTGGTTCTGGATACTGATACCCAACTGCATCCAATCTACTCGTTTTGAGCGAAAGAGGACCAAGTAAGGAAAGACGAACTCCGCACCTTCACACACCCTTGCGAATGCTGCCTCGATAAGTTTTGGGACTCGATGAACTTTGTCCTCACAAGCATCCAGTGGCAATCACCGTCTCATGTCGGTGCGTACACTTTTTGCATGATTGATGTCATAGGAGGTGCCCTTTCGACCCAAGCGAGTTCTCGTAGTCTTCGTAGTCTTAGGGATTCACTGATCACAGAAGAGGCAAGACAAAACAAGCATAAAAATCTTTCCCGCCTCACTGCTTGCCAGTAAGTAGCTCTCGTGGTTTCGTCTGCAAGAATGCCGTGTGATGCCTGTTTTAACGACGTCCCACGCAGCATCAATCCCATCGCTTGAAATCGAATTCTCGAAGTAATTAAATGAAAGTATTGCTTAAAGAGCTGTTTGCAATGCGTGCAAAGGTCGTCGTGTTCGTCTCTCCTTCTTGATCTTTACACTCTTGGAACAAGCAGAGTGTGAGCAGTTAACACACAAAACCTCATAGAATCCAACTGCTCGAGTCTGGCGCGCTCGGGTTATTGGGAGCTGCTGCGCACGCAGTTCATTTTCAAATCCTCGTCTTCTTGTCGAAGACAGACAAGGCAGTCACTTCGCTGCAATGTTCATGCTTCGGTGACTTTGCGAAGCTGCTATCAAAGGCTGAATTAGTCTGCGTAGCCTTTTTCTGCACATAACGCGGCTGCGCTTTAGTGAACTGCTGCTACCTGGCAACATAATGACATTCGAGTTGTTGCTGTCAATTTAAATTTACTTTGATACTGGTTTTCTTTCCTTATTTTGATGTCTGGCTGCTCGTGCTTCTTACCTTTTATCCGCTTTAACTTTGGCATAGGGGTATGATTCAATCAAGTTTCGTCCAATTCAAGTGCTAATTTTCATTACTCATTTTGGGAAGCATCGTGCGAAGGGGGATGGGATAAGCAACGGTGCTTTGGAGGTGGGTAGGTGAGTATGTGTGAGGGACGCCATAGCAAGGAAGTGGGATAAATTCTCTCTTATTTGTTCTTTTCAGTCCCTTATCTCCCCCGTGGGTCCTAACACCACCGAAATGACAAGAACTTGCTTAGTCAGGAGGACACCTCTAAAGATATCACACTTGCGAGAAGTAAGCGCAACGAATGCGATAGTAAAGCCGACTATATTGTTGTAAGGCCTAAAATTTATCGAGGCTGGTAGATGCACCTCTGAAAAGTCAATTTTACTGATACTTGACCCAATTTTTACACAACCACGGATTGTCCATCGTATTGCTAAGCGCAAGGCCGGAACCTTGTATCTCGGTTGATTGATGCCATAACTAGGCTTGTGGTCAGTAAGACATCGCACACCCTTAAGGCATGCGTTCCTACCAAGTCTCCTTGCAGGGTCTGGGCTCATCATGAGAAGCTTCCTACGATCCCGTTGACGTCTTGCAGTTGCTCATAGCTGGCAAGTAGGAAAGAAAGTGATGTGTTTTATCGGTTGCTTTGTTTAAACATCGCTTAGAAACGTCCACTGATAGCTGCCACCGTGCATACTAGCCATAGCCGAATGCACTCATTCTCGTCTAAATAAAGAATATGGATCCTTTGGTTTGACGGTACTACAAACGAATGTAAAGTGGATCAACCGGTTAACGCGTGGTGGATGCTTGAGAGTGTGAGTGGGCCACATGTAGACCTGACCTGAAACTTTACAGTCACAATGTGTTAATACATAACGATGGAGTTGGAGGCATGCGAGAAATGCAGGTGAGCTGACAACTCCTGCATCGTGACCGGATAATCATCCAGTACAAATAAATTGCGAAATATTGATGGCACAATCTACTGAAACCTCCTTTAAACGGTCTTTATCCGAATGGAGGGAACGTCATCCTCCATGCAAGGTGGGGCTGCTCCTTTGCACCCCGTTTCCATCTTCGAGATAAGAAGTTCAACAATATGTCTGCAGAAGTGTGCACAATAGATTGTGCGGTTATCAACTCCCCCTTGGCCTTCGATTGCTTACTTTACTCGTCGCAAGAGAACGAAAGTAGCATTTCGCTGTTTGGAAGTCATCGTTGCCACGACGGATTTAGTTCCCTTTCTTAACGAGAAGCATGTCTTGTGAATGCTCATCGCCTGACTAAGACGATGGCTCAGCAAGGCAAGCGTGCCAACGTTAAGAATTTGTCAGACATTCATCATCATATGATGGCAAAACTGACAGTTATATTTGACAGTCAGCAGCATGTCTTTGCTTATTTACTCTCCAGCAGCAACAGCAATCTCACCGATGTCGACAATGAACACCGGAACATGACCTCTTATCAGTGCTGGTTTCTCAACAGGCCCTAGTCACCTTCACGGTAGCCACCATAGTGGTAATAGCCACCACCATCAGCCAGTTTAATCTAAATTTGAAGTGTTACTGCGTGATTTGTGCAAACACTGACCAGTCACCCTTGCCAAGTTTCCGAGACGTAATTTCGAACATTTGACACCAGAGGCTGTTCAGTGCTAATCTTACGATTGTAGGGTGAATTCAAAGTGAGACAACAACTACGCCTTCAGTTTAAAGCTTAAATTTAGGAAAAGAAGTGTTGTTAGATGGCAGAAATTTGGTTCAACTAACTCTTAGCACCGAAGCGGATGACAACGATTTGAACAAACTCGATGAGTCGCCAGCAAGATGATGATTAGTTGAATAACATTTGCTCTCCTCACCTCAGCCTATTGCTCACTCTCAAAACATGACCATCAAATACGCCTCAAATTTAACTAAGAGTTGAAAGGAGGCTTTTATTAAGCATAGCATCATTCGCTGGATTCGTTACATTCGATCCCTGCTTGCAACAGCGACTCACATCGCCTTCCGAACACCTCGCTGCCACGCAGTTCAGTTTCAAATCCTCGTCAACTGGTCGGCGGCAGACGAGGCAGTCACATCGCCGCAATGCTCATGCTTTGGTGAGTTTCGAAGGTGCTATCGGAGGATGAAAGAGTCTACGTAGCCTTCTTCTGCACAAACCGAGGCTGCGCATTGGTGAACTGCTGTTACCTGGCAATATGATGACATTAGAGGTGTTGCTGTCAATTTAAAATAACTTCGACACTAATTTTCTTCCTTAATTTTAGCGTTTGGTTACTCGTGCTCCCGACCTATTACCCTCTTTCACTTTGGCATAGTAGTAGGATTTACATAGGGTTTTGTCCACTTAAAGTGCTAATTTTCACTACCCATCTTGAGAAGCATCGGGTAAGGGGGAATGAGATAACCAACAGTGCATTACGTGGATAGGTATGAGGGACGCGATAGTCACCTGTAGGAGGTGGTTGGGATTAATCAAATAAATGGAAAAAGGAAACAGTAATTAATGCGGATAATCCACTAGAATAATTAAAGTGCGCAACGGTTGTCTTTCTCAAGTTCACTTCACTTCTATCTCCTACTAGCCAAATGTTCTTGCATTCTGTCACTTCATACCTCGCATGGAATCGTTGGAATGAAGTCTGTGATAAACCAGACAAAGGTGGATGCCCAGCCAGCATAAGCATAGACATAGACACAGAGAGGTGATTACCTCAGGTTGAATGAATTCTCCAGCGGTTTCTCGATCCGCTAACAAACTTTGAAGGATTGCACCTCTACATTTAAGTAGTTGTTGAGGTAGTGCCTGGTCTTATCATTTGGAACAGTCGACCTCTCAGCAATCCGGATACCCACAGTCAATTCAGCACTAAACTCTCGGATGTTGGCAAGGCGAATGACACTTCCATATCATTGGAAGCTAGTCAGAAAATGCAGCACTCATAACTCTATCCCATAAGCATTTGGTGTTTTTACTGGGAAAGAATTGCCTTATAGGGGATGTCAAGTAATTAATACGGGCGCCTTGAGACAAGAAGAGGAGACTGTGGCTTACATTGAGTTCGTCTCTATGCCAAGTCATTCCATGGGCTACAATAGGCCACGGTTGTGTTGGACGTATATGTAAAAATGGGGAAATTCACGGTATGCAACTTCGTCACCATTAAGTGGTAAAATAAACAAATCTTCATTTCTCGAATTTCACAGTTGATATCGACCCTTTTCAGAGAACATTGACAAAGTAACACAATCGCTAGCTGTTGGTTAGGCGGATTTTCAGTTGGTTTGCTGCTCTGGCCAGTTAAGCACTCAGCGACTTGCGCGACAGAATGGCAGGCTGTATGAAACCCAACGAACTCTGGCAGAGAGCGTTGTCCCTATAAGGTGTCGGTTGCTATTTAATCATCATAATCATTAACCCATGCCAAGAGACAAGTCTCTTTGGGACTATTCGTCAGTTGGAGGGTCATTAAATTGATGGATCAGTCAGTCAGTGAGTCAACAGCTTGTGAAGTAGCCAATTTAAGAATTCGCTTTCTCTCTCATTTGGTTGACAGCATGGCTAGCTGGTTGGCTGAAAGCTTGCTGAGAGCATGGCAAGTGTACTAAATAGGCAAAAGAGGCAAGTGGCTAGCCGCCAGTGAATCAAGGCGCTGAGTAACTGCTGGCTAACCCAGAGCCACAGCCACACTCTACAGTCAGTTTGTTATCGACCCGACCAGCCAATTGAACCACAGATCCGCAAGTCAACGGGGGATGCCGAATTGTGCAGTGATAAGTGATTACAAGCAAAATTGGAAATGTCCAATTGATATTAGTGATGCACACACGAAAGTTGGCAGTAGTGACTTCTTCAAGACTGTATCTGAACTCTTTAAGAAGGCCGTGGAATGAATACGTGACTGCGTAAAATGGGTTAGCAGAAAGGCATATCGTGGGAGTCTCTGACATCTCACTGGTCCACGTCGCCACATTATGACATTGGTTAATAAAGGGAGAGGATTTTGCTCCATGCCATTGTTCGGATGTGCTAGTAACATTCACTCCCCTCTCACTTGCCGAGATTTCAAGATGGATATTCCAGGTATTTGACATTAGATTCCACTTTGCACTTTAGTCTTCAGTAGAGCTGGCTGAGAATACAAGGACGCGACTGTTCGAGGGTAACCATAGGGGTGTTGGGTAAATTGGAGGAGTCACACCTCCTCCTTTAGTCCGAAGCATATGCTAGAGTCTCAGAGGATGGAAGCTGAGTGATCTTTTCATCGTGGCGAGGTGTAATTAACGAGTGCTCTTTAACCTCCTGTGCAGGTTGACTGCAATCCCACTCCTCTATAGAGAGCCAAGTACGCCTCTCAAGTGGGACGAGGAAGGAAGGCGAATATTTAGGCTTATAGTTCACCTTAAGGCAGAATCAGACGTGCCAGCACATGGTGCAACATGTGAAGTTGGCGTAGATGTGTACCACCTTTTCGATGGTTAGTTGGAGTTGTTGGAAATCGACAATTTCTGTGCGACAGAGTCATGTCATCTTCGCCTCGACGATCGATGTGCCAGCCATGTAGCCACATACATATATATATATATATATATATATATATATATATATATATAGAAAACAAGGAATTCGTCTGCAGAGCGTCCTTCAGTGTTTGCCCATCAGTCAGCTCGGTTGTTTGCTTGCAGGGAAGGACGCGTGTGTGTGCGGCTCGTGACTGAAGTAATTAGACTGTGGAAAAGAGACCGCAACAAGGCCGGAATGTCCCTTGCTGAGTGCGATGCGCTTAATGTGGCACACGTAGTTTACCGTCTTTAGTAAAGGCGGAAAGTTAGACAGATGCTTAGAAGTTGTTTCAAATACTGCAGCTTCTTTTAGATCAAAGCACATGTTCTTAGCTCTCATTTGAGCATTTAACGACATTTACATTCAGGGCACTCATACTGCTCATCTTCATCTCCTCTAATTACTCACTGCTTATTTATCGTCTAACCCGTTGGACTAAACCAGCTATCGCGTTAATCAACTATCACAAGCAGTGGTAGCTCGGAGAAAGGCAGAGGCAGCAACTCACAACAGTAAAATCTGACGAGCAAAGAAGTGGAAAAATTCTCTCTTATTTGTTCTTTTCAGCCTCTTGTGTCCCTAGTGGGTCCTAACACCACGGAAATTACGAGGACTCGCTTAGTCAGAAGGACACCTCTGCAGACATCAAACTTGCAAGAAGTAAGCGTAACGAATGCGATAGTAAAGTCGACTGGATGGTTGTAAGGACGAAGTTGGGCGAGGCCTTAAATTTATCGGGGCTGGTAGATGTGCCTTTGAAAAGTCAAGTCCTCTGATACATGACCATGATTTGCCCATTGTACAGCCAAACGCAAGACCGGAACGATGCGCCTCGGTCAGTTGATGCCATAACTAGGCTTGTGGTCAGTAAGACATCACACATCCTTAAGGCATTGGTTTCCACCAAATCGCCTCGCAGGGTTTGAGCGCATCATGAGAAGCTCTCTGCATTCCCGTTGACGTCTTGCAGTTGCTCATAGCTGTCAAGTAGGGGAGAATGTGATGTGTTTTATCGGTTGCTTTGTTTAATTATTGCTTAGAACCGTCAACTGAAAGCTACCACCGTGCATACTAGCCATAGCCTAATACACATATTCCCATCTAACTAAAGGATTGGAACCCTTTGACAGTGATTTGACAGCATCACGAGCGAATGACAAGTTAGTTAACCGGTTAACGCGTAGTCGTTGCCTGAAAGAGTGCGTGGGCCACATATTAGATCTAACCTGAAACGTTGTATTCACAATGACAACTCTTTCATCGTGACAAGGTAATCAACCAGCACAAATAAGCTGCAATATGATGATAAAGCACCTCGCTAAAGCCTCTTTTAAGCGGGGGCTGCTCCTTGCATCCCATTTCCATCTTCAAGGTCAGAAGTTTAACAACTTATCCGTAAAAGTGTGTGCGATGGATTTTGCGTTTATCTTCTCCTCCTTGGCCTTCATTTACCTACTTTACTCGTCGCAAGAGAATGAAAGCAGCCTTACGCTGCTTGGAGGTCATCGTTGCCATCATGGATTTAGTTTCCTTCCTGAACAAGAAGCGTGTCTAAATAGGACGAAAAATTGGTAGATCTATTTGACAGCTGGAAGCGTGTCTTTACTAATCAACTCTCCAGCAGCTGCAGCAACCTTAGCGACGGTGACGATGAACACAGGAACCTGACATCTTACTAGTGCTCGTTCCTCAACAAGCCTCAATTACATCCACGGTGGCCATCATCGTGGTAGTGGCCACCATCGTCGGACAGCTTGGTCAGAATTTGAAGTGTTACTGCGCGAATTGCGCAAACACTAACCAGAGGCTGTTCAGTGCTAATTTTACGAATGTAGGGTAAATTAAAAGTAAGGCATCACCCACTTTTTTACTTTATAGCTTCGATTTAGCAAAAGAAGTGTTATTAAATGACATAAATTTGGTTCAATCAAATCTCAGCACCGAAGCAGACGACAATGACTTGGGCACTAATTCTTGTAGCCATCAATTTAGTGAGTGTAATAATCCCATTTTCTCCCAAGTCTCTTCTTTGACCATTTGCTCTCCTCACCTCAGCCTATCGCTCCCTCTCACAACATGACCACCGAATACACCTCAAATTTAACAAAGAGTTGAAAGGAGGCTTTTATTAAGCATAGCATCATTCGCTGGATTCGTTACATTCAATCCATGCTCTCGACAGCGACTCACATCGCCTTCCTGACCACTCGCTGCCACGCACACAAATTTCAAGTCTTTGTCCTCACTCTTACGAGCAATAAGCGAACCACATCGCTATTCTCACGTTTTGGTGAAGCAAAGACATTGGCGAACAGCAAGTTGCATTGCGCATTTTGCCCTCCCTAAGTAAGCGTTGCACCGCCCAAATAATGCAGTGCAATCAACTTGGGTTTTTCAAATCCAACCTCTTCTTCGCAATCTGAGCTCATTGTCAAACACCATCAATTTTGCCAAAACGTGGGTTTTTTATCGTAAAAAGCAACGTAAACGCAAGTGAAAGTTTCAAAAATCTGATGCAAAATTCTTACCCACCTTCTACTTTGATTACATTTACAACTTTCCACTGTGAAGATAATCGAAGTAGAAGGATAGCAAGAATTTTACCTCAGATCTTGAGACTATCGTCTGCGTTTGTACTGATTTTTCGCCACAATAGCTTCCAGTTCTTCGGGTATACTCATCCATCAATTCTAATTCACCCACCTGCAATGAGCCACATCATTACTTGCATCTTAGTCATGATGACATCAAGGTCTGGAGGAGTGGCATCAACGTCTCCAGAGAACGTAGACACTCTAATGGGGTAGGCAGCGATAGGAACTAATCAGATGAGCAGTTTGTAGGCCAGGTAGGTGTTTTGGTGGACGAGGCGCATCGTTCCGGTCTTGCGTTTGGCTGTACAATGGGCAAATCATGGTCATGTATCAGAGGACTTGACTTTTCAAAGGCACATCTACCAGCCCCGATAAATTTAAGGCCTCGCCCAACAACTCGCCCTCCTCCGTCTAATCAATGCTGTTGCTTTCCTTCTTCTGGTGGGTACATTTTTGAAAACTTGGACGTCAATGAGTCAGCAAGAGTAAAAGTAACAGAGAAACATCTGTGGAGTTATGCTGAAGTGCAAAATGAAATACTTCAAAAGAGTGATTGCTCTGATTGCTCTTTACCTGTGAGCAATTGTGGGAAGACTTAGAGTTTGCTGGGATCGCAATAAGCCATAACAACTAGCCCTTTTGATTCCAATCAATGCTGTTGCTTTTCTTCTTCTGGTCGGTACATTTTTAAAAATGTAGACGCTAATGAGTCACCAGGAGTAAAAGTAACAGGGAAACATCTGAGGGCACTTTTGGTGGACATCTTGCATGTCAGTGAAGAGCACGTGGAGGCTACTGTAACTCAACACCCACGATGGTATCACTGATGTGTAGAGACTGTGTCTCGGTTCTCAGGTCTTATTATTGTGTTTCGTCTGTGAGATCCTTTAAGCGATATCCAGCCTCCCACAGCATGCTGTTATGAACAACAATTGACACGCCTCCCAAACTGCTTCATGCTCATACTGCAGCCAGAGAGAGGGTTGACTAGGAAGCGAGCTTGATAAATAGCTGACCAACCAGCATTCATGATTGATTTCTGGTTTCACTTTACTCCTCCCAAACCAGTGGGTTGAGTGCAGACAGAGGACATTCTACATCACTGATGACATGAACGAGGTTAAGTGGTGAGAATAATGCACGCTCACAGAGGGCGGATGCTATCGCGGAGTGGAAGATTTGCTGACACACACACTTCTCCGTCGATTATAACGACCAGATTGACTGCAGCGTTACTTGGCAAAAGAGGGAATTCGTCAGGCGCTTCATCTCATCTGCGCATCTGCTATATATATATATACTTGAGTAAGTAGTCCTCAATGTTAGACGCGAAGTGTTCGACGAACACGCTTCATGCTACAGAACCGTCGTCATCTGCCTTCGATGGAGAAGAGTACTTATCGAATCAGCGCAACTCTCGTCGCTCTGCTCTGTTTATTGTGCCACCGATGAAGAGCGCTTGCTTCTTGCTCTCAGTCCACTCGTAACAAGGGAAGCAAGGCGGTTCTACTTCTCCTGCAACCATACACCCTTATGAGAATCTAGTTCGCTCTGAGTCGTCATTATTGGGATGTGACACCACTATGTACGACCTCTTTCACAACTGACGACTGCCTAGTCACGAAACATGAGGCGCTTGCATACCTGTATTTCTCTCACGTGGTGACCGCAGTAGTTCGGGTCGGATCTAGTGCATGACAAACTTTTCCTTTTGAGTGTTTGCCTAAAGTTAACATCCTGACCTGTGTGTCCTATATCTGTAAAAATGGCATTGAAAGGCAGATGAAACTGTCCGGATTCTTTTGTGTGAAGATAATTGGTCTATCAAGCTACGTCAGTACAAATGAAGTCTGCTTGTTGCCCGCTCTCACTCTACCCTTTCCAGGAGAATGAAAGTCGAGTCTGTCACACATTTCTATGGATTCGCTGACTTGTTTACGCCTTCATGCCCGTATCCGAAGATCTCTGATCACAAAGGACCATTCCCCATCATTTCAATTTGCAGCTTTTGTTAACGCAAAACGAGTGGATTTAGAGCAGACAGCTTATCGTCCAACATTAAGGACTACTTCGTCAAGCACATGTAGTGCTAATGTGTCGATGTGCCGAAATGACTTCCGATTTGTCAACGTTAGCGAATGGTTCGGTGACAAAGTGCCAACTCAGAGCTAAAACGAGTGGTGGAAAGCTTTGATAAATCCACCTTTCCTCTACCCCATTCCCTTGCATTTTGGCACGATAGTTTGATTTGAATAAAGCATTTCGCCGCATCAAGTCCTCACTTTTGCCACCCACTTGAGCAGAATCGGGTAAAAGGTATTGACGCAAGCACTGGTGGTTCCCATAATCACTAGTGAGTGAGAAGTGAGGCATGGTGGCATTACCTGTAGCCACAATCACGAACTACTGGTCCACTAGTCAACGAGGGAGATGTGGTATCAACTGATTGCAAGTAAAAATGTCTGTAGTGATGTCCTCACGCCAGGGTTGACAACGATGACACAAAATAAGGGCCAACACGCCAAATGGGTCACCCTCGCTGTTGGAGGTAAGACGTAGGTTAGGTCACGGGTTGATCACTAATGTGTCAAGTGGGTAGTAATGGCTAGTGGAGTGTGTGATCTCCTCCAGCATTCAAGGCAATCATTAAATCAGATAGCGACAAAAAATTCAGCACTGCTAACCCCTGACCGCATTTTGTCCAACCACATGAAGAGGGTTTGTTCCCCTCCTAGTGACGATTACCAGGACTCAAGTGCGGCATCGCACAGAAACTAAATTCTGAAGCTATAAGCTGAGGATTGAGTGTATTGACATGAGAGGACTGATGGATGGGAAGACGACGATACAAATGATGCCAAATAAAGGGTCTTTAGGCACAAGCAACCTCTCAACAAAGAAGATAAATCGTACTAAATTTAAAGATGTTCGCAGCTTAAGCGATCTGCTTTAGCTGTCCTCGCTCCCAGCGAGTGATGTACAATGAGTGTGAGATAAACTTTAGCTTTTACCTTCATTCACTTAACTTCCCTTCCCCTAAAGCGCGCATGGTGTGTGCATTTAAATGACTTTCTCTGTCTTTGGTGGCGTGATGAACGAGGTAGCGTGAAGGGGACTAGGCACGTTTTTGCTGCTGCTGCAAGGCAGGGAGAGGCGCGCACGTCACTTATTTGGCCTCACAGGCCAGATTCACGGGTGCATCATTTTCTAACGTCACGTCACTATCAGCTAATAGGCGAAAATATGCAGGGGCTACTAAGATTGGATTAGGTCCTTAAAGAGAAACCTCATCCCCCGGGACGAGCTGACAAGAGGCACACGTTGAGCTTGATCTTGCAGGTTTGACTGACAGCAAGATCAAATCACCACATGCACTAACTGAGGGCAAGAATCTGCTTCCACGTTGGGAATCACTTGGATTGTTCCCTTGTCGTGTGAGAGAGAATTGGATCCACTTCCATCTCACCTGCTGAGTTGCCAAAACTTATTTTGGGTCAGTTGGCATCAAATTCCATTTCTCTCTACTTTAGCAGTTGTCAAGTCGGTTCTATAGCCCTTTGTCTTCATGTTGGCAATTTACTTAGCCAAGGGATAATGCCCGATCAAAGCTGTTGGTCAGTTGATGGGCCATTCAGTCGTTCTACAGCTTGGACAATAGCTATTCAAGTTCAATTCTAGCTGACTCATTAAAAAGCAGATTGTGGAGGGTCGAAGGTACCTAGTAAGTAGCCAGCTGAGGTAGGTGATGAGCTATTCATTAACCAGACCGCTAAGTAGCTGATTAACTGGGAGCCGCGGTCGCATCAAATCGTCGTATCATCTTAAACATGACCAACCTTTCGGATTGGTGGTTTTTTCACTGACCCCAGAAATCAAAGACACGGTACCATGGTTGCTGACACGTTAACGTACCAAGGGGTTCATCCCATTAGGAATTTCGGGTTGTTGGATAGCAGCTTGGTCAGTAAATGAGTCAGATGGCAAGTCATTCACTACTACTGAATTTGGTCAAAAACAGGTTTTCGTTACAAAACACCTATGCAAGCACAAACAAAAGTTTCGAAATCTCTGGTTAGGTTCTGACCCACCCTTGATTACCTTTATAAATCCCAATTGCAAACATACCGATTATTCGGTCCTCTGGCTTACACATCCACCAAATCTGAGCCATTCAGCTACAAGGGTTCGCCTCCTTGTTAGGATCTTCGTCATCTTCATTACGCTGTCACATTCATCGTATTATTAGCGACAGGGAATGGCCCCTATAAACCTATCTACCCACTTTTACCCCATTTCCTTAACAGAAGTAGATTAATGCAGGTAGGTGTCATCCACTTTCATTGGTAACATCATGAGTGGAGAAGGATGATGAGGATTAACCGCTGCGTCATTTTATCACTTAAGACGGTTCTCCGGCCACTTAGTCATATCGGCACACTTACGATACACCAAGACTAGGCAAGAGGCTTCGGCGAAAACGCATCTCGCTACGGAACCGTTGTCATCTGCTCTCGAGGGAGAAGGCTTCCCACTAATCCAGCATAATCCTCACCACTCTGCCCCATTCATTGCAACACCTATGAAGAGCGCTCGCTGCCTGCACTCACTGAATGATTCGGGCTGCTTGATAGCTAGACATCTGGCTATTAAGTAGGCTGTAGACCGGAGTAATTTGCAGTGTAGAGGATAGCGCTGTTGGAATTCAAGTGGGGCACAACCTCTCTTTTGCCTTCAATCCGATTCCATGAAAGCTTTGAATGCTGGAGGCAATCGCATGCTCCACTCTGCATTACTTCCTCTACTTGGTGGATTGCTGGCCAACTTGAGACGTAGCCTCTCTTACCCTCACCAACTACTGTGACCCATTTGACATGTCAAATGGATGTGCCATAGTCAGAGCTACTGCAGCAGTGATGACGATTCCGCCTAAATTGGTCGACTTAACCTAAGTTTTAAGGATTTCAGTGTCATAGTAACACAGGCGCCTGGCGGTTAATGTGGCCAAATGAGTGTCAAGCAGCAGATGACACACCTCTCAGACTGCTTGATGCTGGTATTGTAGCTAGAGAGGGAATTAAGTGTGTTCATTTTGGATAAGTTGCAAGGCAGTCAGTACAGGTGCAGTTTCGTTATGAGCAAAAGAAAATACACACACACACACACACACACTCGTCTTTGAACACTTGGTTGACCGCATTACCAGAGTCAACCATCGCACGAAACGGTGCTGAGGCAGCAGAAATGTCAATCAGACAAGCAATCGGGCGTCTTGGAAAGGAGCGCCATTTCGGTCATGCATACGCTGAATGAAAGTTAAAAATCACTGATAGATTAATCCAATGACTTTAGTAGAACGATCAAAAACTGCAATTACTTTAGTCTTAAAAGTTATTCTGTTGAATTTTACATGGACAGTTTCTATTTTTAAATTAACTTTCGTGATAAGTGTTACAAAATTTGCTATTTAAAAGCAAATAAACAGGAAATAGCAGAACTGTATTAGGTCCCTGAAGGGAAACGTTATCGTCATTGTCCGTGGTACCCGTGGCTAGAGAGCTGTCACTGAAATGAACCAAGTGTGGAGCGTTTGAGATCCAGGTCAACCACCAATTATCGTTGTTATTGAGACGTGGCAGATGTGCTACAGCGCACGAGGGTCCACTCGTGCTCCTCATTGCATCCTAAGAACAAACCCAAATGCTAAAATTTGATCCATCCATTTGGCCTTTTATTCCTCCTATCAGGAGGAGAAGGAGGCTACAAAGCTGAGAGGAGGGGGTAATGAATTACAGATTATATTAAAACTACGAATTGCAGGCCTACAATTTCCACTCTATGAGTATGCAACTGTAGACTCTGACCTCCCTCCCCTTTCTCATAATTCTGCCTCTAGACCAACACTTTGTGCATTCGAGTGGATCATCGCATCGCAGCTCTTTGGCTATTACGTTCCTTCTCTGCCCCGGTCGCATTAATCTTGAACATGTTGATTTACACGGGCAGTAAGGCTTGTGCTGCTTGCAAATGAAACAGCTAGATTGTTGTCCTTTGTTAACTCTTGTCCTCGAACAAATGCACTGAAATGTGTGACATTCTCGACTTTCTTCCCCTTAAAACGTGTGAGTGAGAGTCCGCTTCTTAATTGAAGGCAGGTGAAGACAGTTCCATATTAAGATGCGTGTTCGTCGAACGCTTCTCGGATAGCATTGAGGACTACTTAGTCCAGCACATATATATACAGCAAATGTGCAGTTGTGAAGAAGCGGCCGTGAAGGTGGTCAATCCAACCCTTCAGATCAGCAGGCCTCCACGCAGTAGCAACTATCACAGAGGCAACAACGAAGCAGTGACATCGCCGAGCCTTTTCTCAACGTCCTTTATCCTCATCAAGCTACCTCGTTACCCACTCAACTAGTAATAGAGAATGTCGCCTACCTGTGCTCAAGCTACTGGCTCAGAGAAAGCAACAGCTAAGCAGGAATGGATGAACATCGAATTTATTGTAGCATGTCGAAAAACCGATTACTGAAAGCTTCTATCAATCAAACAAACTCAAGGCGAATCGAAGCATTAAGTGTGTCTTTTCTTACTAAGCTTAGCCTCCTGGTCAGGTTGAACTTAACCGACAGCAGGAAGAGGGGAATGGCCTAACGGATATCCACATTCTGCACACCTTCCCACCACAGAATTTAAGTCTAACTGAATGGACGCACTCAACTTTTCGCTGCAGCTCTTTCTCAATCGGAGTGAATTTGAGCATTTGCGCGCAGACGGTGGCGGGAAAAGTGACCAAGCAGAAAAAACAATGCTTCACCATCATTTTACTGAGCGGATCAGTAGCCAAAGAACTAAAATCTCGTAATCTCTCCTGCTTTGCCTGAATCGAGAGGTAGGCATTCAGCACCTCCTGCTCAAATTCCCTCTGAGTGAGAAATAGCTGCCACAAAACTTGAGCGTGGCCATTTAACTAGCCTGAATTCTGAGGTGGATGGATGTGCGCAATGTAAATTGAGGTTGACGTTTTTGTCCTTTGTGCTGCCTGTAGGCCTCAACCTGATGATAGGGCTATACCTAGTGAGAAAACACAAAATTGATGCTTTTTATTACGCCTTGAGTTTGTTGGGTCGGTAGCAGCTTTTGGTGGTCATTTTTATCAACCTTATTTGACTACAGTTTGGCAGGCAGACACGTGTTCGACGAACGATTCTCGTCTAACTTTGAATACGAAACGGTCAGGCATATATGATGCAAAGGTGTCGACCTGAGGAAGCAGGTGGATGTCCGTCCCCACTGATGAATGATGTGATCACTCTGGTCGTGGAATTTGGCGGAGTGTTTCAGCAGGATTATTCACAGAGACAGCGGAGGTGGAGCAACAACATCGGTCCTCCGCCAAACGTGCTTAATCCTCACCACCCCATCTCGTTACTCATATCACCAGTGATGGATACTGATACCTACCTGCATCCAATCTACTCGTTTCGTTCTACTACTTACCTTTGCGAATGTGTCGACACGCAGCTACTGACATTGCAACAGCCTCACACGTCGTGGAAACCACCCCTCAGTCAATGTGGATCGAGATTGTTCAAATGTGGAGTCTGCAATCATGGTACGTCTCCTTCCATTCAGCATTCATTGGTGGTCCCATCACTAAACGAGTGATGTCTGCACAACTTGCCTACTTGGACAGGCAGGAGCGTTTTACCCGTTACTCGTTACCAAACTTAGTGAATTTCACCGTTTCATATGGATGCCAACACTTCTTGCATAGGTGGTATAATCAAACGTGCCCTTTCGACCTCAACGAATTCTCGTAGACTTTGCAGTCCTGAGGATCCACCAGGCACATAAGAGACAGAAGAGAGCAACTACAATAAAATCTTTTTCACCCCACTGCTCGTCAAGCCTTCGTTTGCAAGGATCCTGTATGTTGTGTATTTTAACAATGCCCCAAGTGGCATCGACAGCATCACTTTAAAAATTATTGAAGTGTAGGAATGCAGCTCTTGATTCTCCTCCTTGACTTTCACACACTTGGCATGAGCAGAGGGAGCAGATAGCCCACAAAGTCTCACATATTGCATGTGTTTGCGCTCAGCACACTCGGTTGATTGCTTCGATGACTTGGCGGTTACTCTGTTGGTGGATGAATTAGTCTGCGCAGCCTTCTTCTGCACGCATCTGGTCTATGCACTAGTGAATTGATGCCGCAATGCGATCTACGTGGTGAAATGGTGACAATAAGTTTTTTTACCGCTAATTTGGAATAACTTAGACACTGATTTTGTTTCATTTTCTGCTGCTTGGTTACTCGTGCTCCTTACCTCCTATTCTCCTTCACTCTGGCATAGTTGTATGATTCAAATAAAGTTTTGGACACATCAAGTGCTCATTTTTATAACCATTTTGAGAAGCATCGAGCAAAAGGGATTGAATTTAGCAATGATGCTATGGAAGTGAGTAGGTGAGTAGGTGTGAGGGACGCGAGAGTCACCTGTAGGAGGTGGTGGTCGAGATCAATCGAATAAGTAGGAGGAAGAAACACTAAGTGGTACATGTAGTCAACTGGAATTACCAATATGCGCAGCAATTGTCTCCTCTCAAGTTTACTTAACCTCTTAGCATCGAACCGTCGTCGAGGCATGTGGTGACACCTGCTTTGAAGTACGAATGACTAATCTTGATGTCTTCACATCAAGATGGGCAACGCTGATCACCTTGAGACCGCGTTTTATCCACACAACAGGGTGATCTACACTGACCTGCCGGTACTTCGAGTCCTAATGCTGCAATGAGCTGGACTCCACTTTGACTTGTGTGGTGTATCGTAGAGACCGTCCAACAATTTACTTGACCAATTCTACCTTCAAAGAGCCCTGACACTTTGATTGCTTTGGTCCTTGTATAAGGTCACAGAAATGATATCAATGGCAAGCCAAGCTACGGCTATTGGCCAGGCATCGAATCTGCTCCATGTCATTGTTCGGATGTGCTAGCAACATTCACTCCCCTCTCACTTGCCGAGATTTCAAGATGGATTTTTTAGATGCTTGACATTAGATTCCACTTCCCACTTTAGTCTTCAGTAGAACTGGCTGAGAATACAAGGACGCGACTGTTCGAGGGTAACTTTAGGGGTGTTAGGTAAATTGAAGGAGACACACCTCCTCCTTTAGTCCGAAGAGGATTAAGCGCCTTTGGAGGAGGACCAGTGCTATTGCTCTACCACCGCTGTTTCTGTGATTGGTGCTGCTGCGACATGCTGCCGAATTCTGCAGCCAGACTGACCACAGCAACATTAATTGGGCAGCACGGCAACCTCCATCCACCTCAGAATTTTGGACTAGCTGATTAACCATGTTCAACTTTTGTGGCGGTCGGTTCTCGCCCAAAGAGAATTTGAGCAGGAGGTATTGAACGCTGACAAATGTTATTTAATAATAATTTGTTTGAATAGGCCTGTCTCCCGACTCGGGCGGCGCATGAGCCAGTACGAAATGTCATTTCTCCGGCTGCCAATCCGTTTTGTGAAATGGCGGTGGCGCTTTGTTCCTTCTGCTTGCTCAAATTCACTCTGGGCGAGAATCGGCTGCCACAAATTTGAGTGCGTCCATTTAGCTTAACTCAAATTCTGTGGTGGCCAGGCGTGCAGAATGTGGATTTCTGTTAGACATTTCTACACCTCGTGCTGTCGGCGGACTTTAGCCCAACTAGGAGGCTGTGTCTAGCAAGGAAAACGGAAATTGATGTTTCTTAAAACGCCTTGAGTTTGTTTGGTTGGTAGGAGCTTTCAGTGGTCGATTTCCTGACATGCTGCAATAAATTCGGCGTCCATTCTCTCCTACTTAGCCATTGCTTTCCCAAAACGTGTGGCTCGAATACAGGTAGGTGGTATTCTCCATTGCTAGTTGCATGAGTGACGGAGTGGCTTGATGAGGATGAAGAACGTTATGAGAAGGCTTGACGGTGTAACTGCTTCGTTGCTGCCTCCGTGATAGGTGCTGCTGCCAGGAGGTCGAGATGCATGCACACGCGCGGCTCTGCTGAACAGAATGGGTCAGATCAGCCACCACCACAGCCACTCCGTCATGTCAGCGCATTCGTTATATATGTGCTGGACTAAGTAGTTTTCAATGCTAGACGAGAAGCATTCAACGAATACGCTAGCTGTAAGGAATAATACTTTGTTCATGTCTGTGATTAGTGGTTGACTGTTGTTGAGAATAGTGCGTCTAATCCCAACCTCCGTCGCAGTCAGTTTCCCAATCTACAAACTGTCCAACAGCCGAGTCACCGGCTAACGAGCACACTGGACCTAGTGCGCCAAGTGAAATTTCCACTTAACACTTAAGTGGAGACATTACTACTTACTGTTGAACCATTGGTCTACCCGTCAACGGGCTTGCCATCCACCTAGATCGCATCCTATTTAACCCAAACACCACCCAAATCACTCTCAAGCTGCTGATTTTATCATCAAGTAATCTAGGAATAGCGTCGGTGGATATTTTGGAACCATAGACGAGAACTGCTCTTTGCTGTCACTGCCGTTGCAGACCGTCCACAGTAGACGCTTAGCGCTCTTCACTCACGTGCGAGATGCTGTTAAAAAGAAAACAGGTTTTCTGTTTCTCCGCTTCCTCTCTCCTTGTTAATTTACAAACCACAAAATCTCAAAATTACCATTATTTTTATATTTGTTACGATGGTGCTAGAGTTTGCAAGGTCTGAGAAATACATCAAGTAATGCCACTCATTCGCGAATTGAATCCGCCTGTATGAGAGGATAAATAGTTGACTGGACGGATGCCAAGGAGTTTGGCAATGGTGGAACATTGTCGAGGACAAACATCACTTGATGTGCAGCCTATAGTTAATTGAACCTGATTGCCAAGCGCCTTTGTTTCTCAGATACATGTAGGCAGTATGTCTGTGTATGAAAGTGGAAGGAGGAGGCGACATGCTGACATAATGGCCGACCTCTTCCGATTGACAGTCAAATCGTCTCTTTCTTTTCGGTGTCCGACACACACACGCCCAGAAAGATGCTCTGCGGTATGGCTACTCTTGCCACTCCAGTAAACAACGTATGATGCGATTTTTCTTCTTCATTTGCATCGTCGTCTCCTCAGCCATCAATCCTTAGTTTCTCGATATAGTCTGCAGTGTCTGGACGCTGCCGCATTTGAATCCTGGTAATCGGTGCTACGAAAGGAACATGTCCTCTTTATGTAGTTGAGTGATTAGTCCTCATAGTTGGACAAAATGCGGTCAGGGCTTAGTAGTGCTGGAATTTTCGTCGTTATCCGAATTTCAGATAGCCTTGAATGTTAGTGCCATTACTTCTCCCACTTAGATTGGCGATTGACCCTCGACCTGACCCATGTCTTACCTCCAACAGCAAGCGTGACACATTTGATGTGTCAATCTGCATTTTGTGTCAATATCGCACACCTCGATGTAAGGACACATTGCTACCGACATTTGTACTTGCCATCAGTTGATACTACAGCTGCCTCATTGATCAGCGGATCAGTAGTTCGTGACTGCGGCTGCAGGTACTGCCACCATTCGCCACTTCTTACTCAATGAGGACCTTGCAAACCACCAATGTTTCCGCCATAGGCTTTTACCTGATTCCGCTCAAGTAGGTGACAAGAATTAGGACTTGATGAAGCAAAAAGCTCTTGTTGAATCGTGGCATCGTAACATAGTGCAGGGAAAGGAAGGTAAAGGAAAAGCCGAAGATTTGTCAAGGCTCTCCCTCCCTGCTTTTGATACTGAGTTGGCGTTTTGCCACCGAATCATTCGCTAACGTTGACAACTCGGAATCCATTTCGGCACACCGGCACAATTGCACTACATGTGCTTGACGAAGTAGTCCTTCATGTTAGACGAGAGGCTGTCTGCTCTCACACTACCCGCACTTAGGAAGAATGATATGGTGAAAATGAGGGATAAATGCTCTTTTGCGGTCAGAGATTTTTGGTTGCGGGCATGGAGGCATAAGACAAACCATCAAATCCTAGAAATGTGTGACAGACTTGACTTTTATTCTCTTAGAAAGGGTAGAATGAGAGCAGGCTTTATTTGCACTAGCCGAGCAAAAAGATTCAGACGGTTTTATTTGCATTTCAATGCCATTTTTATGGACATAGGTCACATAGGTCAAGAGACTGACTTTAGGCAAACACCCAAATGGGATGTGCGTCACGCATTAGATATAACCCGAGGCACCGCGGTCACCACGTGAGAGAACTGCAGGTATGCAAGCATACGAAGCTCGTGCGGGAGAGAAAAATCTGCACTAAGCAATTTTCTTTTCGAAAATGCCATCACATCGCTGAAATGTGAGGATGGTTATGTGGCTGGCTCATTGCTCGTAGGAGCTAAGAAAAAGGTCTATGATTTTCGTGCGTGGCAGTGAGCGGTCAGGAAGACGATGTGAGGTATGATGGGCGAACTAGGCAAGGCAAGGCTTGAGTTCCAGATAACAGTAGTGAACATAGACAGAATGCAGCAAATCAAGTACATGATGGCATACCAAATAGAGGTTCTATGCAAAATAATGAATTTGGCACATGGGACTTGATTCTTCTATCTTGATTACGCGTTATCACAATTTAATCTTAGAAGACAGCGAGACATCAAGGGCTGCTAAAGTGCAGCTTCTTGCCTAGTTGCTACACGCAGTCACATATTCGTCTCACTCTCGTCTTCAACAAGGTCCAAACATAGTCTTCAGATAGTCAATATTGGCAGCCTTCGTGTGCACTTCATTAATATCATCTGAAATTTTTTAATTTTGTTGCATTTAGTTATCGTTGCACCATTCGTGGCCCCTTTGTTAACTTGCAGATCAGCAATGCAAATAATTGGCTGCAGGTGAGTCAGCTACTTAGCACAATGGTTTAACGGCGATTCGCCGCCTACGCATTTTAACTGTCGAGTAAATTTATCATGCTCCTATTAATCCAAATGTCGGCCGAATAAGCAGGCTTGTCGAGCTGGGTAATCAAGAAGTGGACTAGGATTTCTCACTTGCTATGGCACCAACGAAACAACTGCCCATTCAACCGACCAACAGCTCCAACGAGGCTCATGCCTTGTCATGGTAAGAAAGCCAGCATAATGCTGGGAAAGTGTACAGACACAATTAAGACTGATTAGGCCCGTTAGCCTGCTGATGGACTAGCCAGTGATTGCGAAACTCACTTGATAGCACTGTGAACTACGATCCAGCTAACTGAAGATGGTAGCTACCACCACGTTGATAGCGACTATGGTGGTGATTGAAGCCTTTAGAGGAACGATCATTGTGAGAGGTCGCCTTCTGGTCTCCACTGTCGCTGTTGCTAAGGTTGTTGCTGTCAATAGGGAGCAGATAAGCAAAGGCATGCTTCCCACTGCCGAATGCATCTGCCAGTTTGGCTATCATATGATGAATGTCTGGCAGTTTCTTCATGTCTGCAGATTTGCTCCGTCAAATCGTTCTCTTAATCAGACGATGGGTGTTCAGAAGGCGTTCTTCTTGTTAAGGAACTGAACTAAATCCATATTGGTAAAGATACCTCCAAGTAGCGTAAAACAACTTCCGTTTCCTTGCAAAGCGCAAAGTAAGGAATTGAAATCCAAGGAAGAAGAAGTAAATGCAAAATCCCTTGTACATACTTCTACAGATCTGCTGGTAAACTTCCGGCATTGCGGCTGGAAATGGTGTGCAAATGAGCAGTCCCACTCGGCATTGAGATTGCATCTTAACTAATGTTGTGGAAACCGTTTAAAGGTGGCTTCAGCAGGGTGCGTTATCATTATGCCTCAAATTAGTCGTGCTGGATGGTTACCGTGTCAATAAATAAGAGTTGTCAGTGCATCCGCATTTCTTTTATGCTGCAAAAATTATCGTAATGCATTCACACATCGTGACCCACTTGCAACGTTAGGTGCTCACCGCACGTCAACCGATCAACCAACTTTCCATTTGTTCATAATAACGCTATATCAGAGGGTTTCAATTCTTCAATCAGCCTGGAATGTGTCCACGAGGCCACGGCTATTGCGTTGAATGACAACCAAATGTAGTGGCTGTCGGAAGAAGTTTCCATGTGATAATAGAACAACGCGCATGAAAGAATGCATCATTTTTCCTAAATTGACAGCTTTGGGTAACTGCGAGATGTCAACGGGACCGCAGGAAGCTTCCCATGATGCATTTAAGCCATCTAAGGTGACCTGGTATGAACGCTACCTGCCATGCAGGTCCTTCGTTCAATCTCGACTTAAGTTTTTCTCTTTTCCTTACTAGAGTTAGCTCCCTTGGGGCGAATAAAAGCAGAGCAGGTAGAGGCATCCTGCGGTGATTAAAAGAACAAAGATGGATGGAGAGGGGTTGCGTTTAGTCAGCTGGCACACAGTTTGTTCGAAGGTGGATGACGATGGTTCCGTGATAAGGTCGATGTACTCTGGCCGCATTTCGTCCAACTAGGAGGACTAACCACTTAAATATATGAGTGAATTTCGTCCTCTTCATGGCAGTGATTACCATGACTTAAATGCGGTATCGCACAGACGCCATTGACAAAATCACCGAACCGAGGATTGATCGCATTGACATGAGAGGAATAAAGGGCGAAGAGACTGTCAGTCGAAAAGGGTTGTTGTCAACTTAACTCCTTACTGCTCCTCCTCCTCCACCTCTTATCTTTCATGTACACGCATGATGCCTATCTATGCCCAAGAAACAAAGGCAGAGCATATCAGAAGCAAGACAGCTCATTATCGAAAACTGTTTTGTCTAATGTGTTAGCCTGCTCTTGGGGGCAGACTTGTTGCGATGGCTGGTAGTAAAGGAACAAAATGAGAGAGATGGGAAGGTATGGCTTAAGGTATGAGGAGCTAGATTGTGGGAAGGGTTTATATGATGGGAAGAAGAGCGGGGTGGAAGAGTGGATGAGAAGAAGGAGTAAAGCATGCATTGACGTGATTTTAAGGTTAGAAGTGCAAGGCTGATAGGTCCTCTTCCTTAAAATGTCCGATTTTGAGATTTGTGTGCGCTTGGCATTTGGCAGTTGACGGTACTGATTACGTTGCCGTCGTCTAGGGCAAATGGCCGGGCCAATGAGGTTAGCGTGCTTTGAGACTCGATGACCACTGCACTTAGTGTTCTAGCCCTTTTACTAGTGCCAACTATCGCAATGATGTGGAAGGCCAGATGCCATTTCAGCGATGTTCCGATTGACTATGGTCTGGTAGCTATAGCAAGGATTAGCTATTGTGTCATCCTCGAGGATCTAAGACCGTAAAATTAACAATACCTTTCAAATGCATGGTTAGAGGTCCTCGGTTGGAGGCCTTATGCAATAATTGGAATAAGAGAAGAACTGAAACTATCTTCTCATTGTGGTAAGGAATCGGCCAGAGTAACATCAACTTTATTTGTTAATGTGGCTGTTCAAATCTGCAGTGAATCACTTGACTGCCTCCTCGTGGCGACACTGATCAAAACGACATTAACAATGAAGTGCCAGCGAGATCGTCGCTTATTGGTCTTCAATCGCCATCTGTGTCGCTATTATCGTGATGGTAATGTTCGGTTTGGCGATTGCTTTAGCCGGTTGCGCCAACAATACCCAAGTTAACAAAGATTACCATCATTTTTTACTCTACCTCTGTGCGCGGTGATCTACTAAACTCGAAGTCATCCAGAACCCTGTGAAGAGGGTTGGTGCCCGTTGTGGTCATTACAACGAGAATGCAAATGCCTCGTTGAACAAACGCTGCTAGCAGTACGGCTTATTGAAAGACCAAATGCATCGATACGTGATGGTAGATGTCTCAATAGACAGTCGTGGAGCCGGCGAAGGAGAATCTCAGCACATATTGCATACTGCAGTGTGTAAACCGGAATTTAGAGTTAGGAGCTGATTTGCGCTGTCGATGGACAGGAAGTCGGTAGGACTGTCAACTCAGCTCCATTCTCTTATTGTACCTCTCATGCAAGGGAAGCTAAAAGTCTTCAGCAATCAATGATATGTCATCCTCAAACAAACCTCAGGTGACATAATCTAGCAACTTGGTGAAGGCAATCCGGCAAGGGCAGAACTGATGCAGAAAACAACTAAAGCGGTTGCTTTTCCATCCTCCTGCTTGTCAGCGATAAGCGTCCGAGCTTTTGTCTGTTTGAGTTGGCTAGGATGCAAGCTATTTTTAACAGAGGGACTAGGCGATTAACAGGTGGACCAGCAGTTATTAGCAAGTTTTCTCTCTAACGAACGATTTCAGTGCAAATGGCTGGCCAAGTTTGCAGCTGAGTCACTAAGAGCATATTGTCATCCAAATCAGCACTAAAGGCGTTGCCATTATTGTCGACCTTGGCGTGAGGACAGTTCCAACTCCTCTGTTAACTTGCGGATCAGCATAACTCTCATCACTCTGCCTCTCTCACCATTGCACCAAAGAAGGGTTAAAGCTGAGTCTGTGACACGTTTCGATGGATCTGTTGGTTCATGTGATTGCATTCGGTATCCCTCACCTCCGCATTTTCCTATTTAGCTTTCATTTCCTCTGAACGGGTGGAGTAGGGGCAGTAAGAGGGCACTCTTCACCTATGAAATGATACTGGTTCAGTGAGTACTTTACTCTTCTACATGCAGATGATGACAGTTCTGAAACCAGATCTGTGTTCCTCGAACGCTCCTTGCTGAACATTGAGGACTACGTAATCAAATGCGCACATTGCAAGCAAAGTCTCTGTAGAATTGTTAACGTTAGCGAGTGATGTGGTGGTCAATCTAAACGCTCTAATTAGCAAAATGATGCATGTGCCTGCATCTCTGTCTCCTTGCGGCGGCGCTAATCACAGAGACAGCGGCGGTGCAGCAACAGCATCAGTGTTTCTCAGAACGTGCCCAACCCTCATCATCCCACCTCCATTGCAAATGTCTGTAGTGACAGAGATTGCATTTACCTGCATTCCATCTACTGGTTTATGTGAAGACGCTCACCCTGTAAAACATCTTTTCGAATATGGCAATGCATCGCTGCTGACAATACAACAGCATCACCCTTCCTGCAAGCCAACTCTCAGTCAATGTGGACCGAGACCCTTCACAAGTGGTGTCTGCAATCGTGGTGGGCCTCCTTTTGCACCCAATTGTAACCCAACCACTAAACAAGTGATGTTAGCACAACGCGTTTATTTGGACTAATAAGGTCGCTCGATTCTCATCTGCAAATGTTTCCTCTGCAATATGAGAGAGACCCAGCATTCATCTATTGTTAAAGTGGATTGCAGCCCTGAGAAATCTCAGCTTTTGCCCGACTTTCCCCTTTAAGCCATCTAATGAATGTTAATGTCTTATGTCGGTACGTTCGCATCGTGCATGAGTGACATCGTCACCACAAGACAGCCCTTGTAATGTGATTTTCGCATGTAAGAGGTGGTTCGGATTATTCGAGTAAGCAGGAGAAGGAAACGGTAAGTGGGTCAGAACAGAGCCCTTTTGAGTACTTTCTAGCATCAACCACATCGGAATCCTTGGATCTGCTGGTTGTGATTAGCGTGCAGTCGCAAAGAAAGTCAACACGACACGAGCGACTCGAGTGGTTTTGTTCTACGCCTACACTCGGCCCGGTTAAACAGCGAACATTATAGCGTGGATGGGAGCTGTTACACCGATACCTCTCACGCCGACACCTCATCTGCGTGGCTTACATTCGACCTAATGCGTCTAAGTTTTTGCGATTGATGCACTGTCATTTTGATGACAGTGACACATAAAATCCACCAGAGTAACCAACATGTCCAGCAGTTGTCTCCTCCCAAGTTCACTTCGCCTCTTAGCATCAAACCATCGTCTACTTCTTTCTCTAGCCAAATGCTCTCACATTCGATGATTTTAGTTCTTGCACAAGGTCGTTGAAAAGACGTCCGTGACAAGCCAAACAAAGGTGGCTGCACAGCTGGCATGTTGGCGTAGGTAGAGAGGGCAATGACGCCTGGTTGAATTGAATCACCAGCAGCTATTCAACCCACTCCAGAAATTTCTGAACGATTCCATTGCGTCGAATTCGCCTTTACATGTGGGTAATCATTGAAGTAGTCTGTGCGAAAACACCCTAATTGTCATTTCGAGCAGTCGACCCCCTAGCAGTCCGACTACCCACAGTCATTCCGACTTATCGGATGTTGACAAGGAGAATGGCATTCACCTATCACTGGAAGCCTAGCGGAGAATGCAGCACCAATGACTCCACCCCAAAAGCATTTAATTTGCACAAGGAAAGACTTGCCTCACAGTAAGGATCAAGTGAGTCGAACAGATGCCTTGAGATTGGAAGACGAGACAATGGCTCACATCGGGTTGAGCTCTCTGCCAAGCAATCCATGGCCTAAAATACGCTGTAGTTGTGTTGGACATAGACGTCGAGATAAGGATCTTCATGACCTGCAACTTCGTTACCGTGGGACGGTATAGTAACCACATCTCGAGATCTCAATTGACAGTGGTGGTGTCTACGCACTGCATTTCAGACTTGGATAGGGTGACAAGGAGATGGTTGAGATAGTTAAAATACCTTTGGATTGACTTTGGAAGGCGCAAACGTTTATTGACACATCAAGTGAGTCTCGCTTGCTGCCTGAAGCATGGCGAAGGCTTGGTCTCCAGATAATCGTCAACTTACCGAGATGGAGAAGTAGTGACAAAAGGATGATATAATGGGCTGTGGCATTCAAGGCATTTTAGGGAAGTTGATGGTGGCAGCAGTAAACATGATGCTCTTCAGACTTCCCTGCACTGCTGACCTTTACCACAGTAAATTCCTCCGACCACCAAACCACTTAGCGGCTGTATCACGGACTATCAAACAAACTGCACCAACCATTTACCAGTCTATATAAAAGGCAAATTCAGTGGGCCAAGACACATCCACACACAACGCATAGCTACTGACTGACTAATGAGTAGCATGTCGCAGTGCCAGTGTATCGTTTAATGGGCCAGCCAGCTGCCTATTTCACATACAAATTCAGTCCAACATTACCAAACCACCTTCTAGCATCCATCAATCAGAGAGTGACGTCAGCTGTCCTCCGGAGAAGACCATTGGAATGTCTGTGTTTGCCTAGTTAGAACTGGCATCATTTTTGCCTCCAAAGAAGAAAAAGACTCTCTCTGCCTGCCCTCACTCTGTCGTTATGAGAGAGGAAAGTCAAGTGTCACACTGCTCAAGGATTTGTTAAAAAAGAATATGAACGAAGGACAACAATCTAGTTACTCTATTTGCAGGTGGTGCAAGCTTTACTGCCCATATAAGTTAGCAAGGAAGGACATTCGTGTGATAAGTTGGGCAGATCTCCGACTTCTTACCCACCCACCTACCTATCTGCGTTGGGTGCACTATCCACCCGCGTATGGAGACTATCACCCTGCGCAGATCTTAATGTCGAATCGACTGAGGCTTCTGGTGACAAACGTGTCCAGATGGGTGTCGAAGGGAGAGAAATTGCGAGGAGCTTCAGCCTCCGGCTTTTGGACTTTAGATGTCGATTAAGCTAACCCACACGCGATCTCTTGACATGTTTGACAATGTAGGGATTCCAAGGAGGAAATCGACACACGCCATCCACATTTCCTCTACCACCAATGCTTGTGCCATTAACTTCTACCTGGTACTGCCCACAAGAAAGGTGAAAAGAAGGCACTGACATGACAAAAGCTCTGTTTGAACCATGCAAACATGCAACAGGGTGTGGCAATGTGAGATGAGAGAGGGGCGGAAAGGAAATCGCCTCCTAAACAAGGAAACAGCCTTGTGATTTCATATGCACCCACTTTGTAATATTGTACATTTTCTGTGATTTAGCATGCTTAATACAGGTCCACAGAGTTGAACACCTACTGTGGCCGCCGTGCTGTGAGGCTTTGTAGGCGATCCAGGCAAAGTGAAAATTATAAGCTTAATTTGAGGATCCCTGTGGATCATATCCAAGGTTAATGCAATAAAGAGAGACCAATTAGCAATGATAATGTTATGAAATGTGTTGGTTTAAAGGCAGAATGAGAAAGATGAGGAGAGGGATTAGCGCCTACAGTAGGGTAATCGTCCAGTTGGAAGATTCCGATTGAGTTTTGTGGATTAAATTAATCTGTAGCTTAGTGAACCCATCTCTTAGTCTTGTAGCCCTCTCCTGCCTCCTGATAAGAGGAATAAAAGGCCAAGTAAATGGATAACACTTTAATATTTGAATTCAATATGCTGACAGGTCATGTTAGGTTAGTTTAGCAGGACAATGTCCACAACTTCAAGAAGGAAAGCTTTCATGTTCCTCAGAGGAATCGAGGAGCTCGAGTGGATTGTCGAGCTCTGCAACACACCTACCACGTCTAAGTGGCAATGATGAATGATGGTTGGGCTTATTCCCAAGTGCTCGACACTTGGTGCTTTTCAGTGACAACTCTCTAGCCACAGGTACCACGCAGTCACAGGATGATGCTTTACCTCAGGGACCCAGTACAGTTCTGTTAGTCCCCGTTTATTTTACCCAATTAGCTAATGGTGCAACACCTATCATGAAAGTTGGCTTAAAATTGAAAAATGTGCCTACGAAAGCTTGGTTTTATTTGAAGTAAGACATGGACTGCATTACCAACCTGCTAGAGTGTCCAAGTAGAATCAACAGAATAAATTGTGAGCTTAAAATAAATGCAGTACTTAAGTGTGCTATGGCAGTCATTTAAATCACCTTGCAGTGACTTCTCTCTGGATGAACGCCGACCCATCTAGTGAGAGAAGCTATGGCAAGTCGCCTGCGTGTATTCGAGGCTGACGAACAAACTAGCCCTTCTATTCACCTAGCCAGAGAACTGGCCAACTAACCATGGAATGTGCAAATACCAGTTGGACTGTTTGTCTACCTGTCATCACGTCAGCTAGCTAGTATTTAGCAAGCTGGCATCCTTGTCAACTCAAATATCACCCAGTTCGGCCCCACCTACTACATCAATATTAAGCAGTCTAAGAGATTTCTCAACTGATGCTCAAAACTCTACAATTAATATGTTTGGAAGGTGTATTTACATAATGTGCGGACCACTTGATGAGACATTGATAAATCAGAAACATGGACGAAACAAAGGAATCTTGACAGACGTGAACTAAGAAACGAAATGCAGTCTCTTTACATACTGTTAGGTTCATTGATGGAATCGTTGCCCACTTTAACTCACAGTAACCTTGAAACGCTCTTTGATGGCGTGCACGGAGGTGTAAATCGCTCATTGGTGTCTTTGTTGCTGTGGAGTGGAGCACGGATTCCACTTGTATCTGTTCTGAAGAGACACCCACCGGAAATAGGAAGGCGATGGCATTGATGTCGCTAGGAGATCGAGGCGCTAGAGGTGTTTGCAATTCCGCCGAAAATCAAGTCTATTATCAACCACTCAGAGGTCAAGAGCAATCAGTTACTAGTCGGATTGACCACCGCATCAGCCATCATTGGCCACAGACCTGTATCTTTACTTCAGCGAATCTCCAAGTAAGCAGGTTGTGCAAGCACTGCTTCTTTTTTGGCTGGAACATCATGTTGCTGCCGCTACAATCGCAAAGAACTAGCTTCCAGGCAGAGCGAGTTGTTACGGTGTGAAATTCCTGGCTGTAACTTTAGCAGCGGTGCGCCAACGCATCCGCATGAGTGCGATGGAGTGTGTGCATGCAGGCAACTTTCTCCATCACTGGTGAAGTGATGAACGAGGTAGAGTAATGAAGGTTAAGCACAATTATAGAGGGACTAGTTTTATCGCCGCATTACTTTGTCCCTTTAATAATTGCCGCTCCAATTAGCCGAAGATGGAGGCACACACGCCGGCCTGTCAACTTGTACGGCCAGATTGACCACCGTTGTTGGTGCTCTAGCCGCTTATTTGCATTGGCTCTTTTGCAGTATGCGTTTGTTGGATTAAATGGTCATCTTGGTTGACTGAGGCGGGTTTGATGGGCATGAGATCCCATGAGGAGATGCTTGAGGTTGGCATAGGCGGGTACCACCTCTCCGTGGGTTCGTTTGAGTTGTCGGTAATCGATGATTTCTCTGCAATGAAGTCATATCGTCTTCCACTCCCACGATTAATGGGCTAGCTGTTTAGCACTTTTGGCACCGGTGACATAACAATGTTGTCCATCTTTCATTCACTCAGTTTATCGAAAATGAACACGCTTGTTGGTCTGCATGGACAGGCAGCTGTGCGCTACTCGTGACAGGAGGAGATAGATTGTGGTCCTTCATTTAATTTCGTCCTCCAATCAATTTACTTCAATATGCCGCAGATTTCTTGCTACTCTTTTCCTCCTTAGCTTTGTTTCCTTGAGACAAGTAGAGTGAGAGCAAGTGGCGGGTGCTCTCAATTGCTGGTGATGCAGTGAGCGAAGCAGAGTGATGAGGGTTATGCTGCCTTAGGGAGTCCATATCGCCCTTGAAGGAGGATGACGACGCTTCCGTAGTGAAAAGCGTGTTCGCCGATCGCTTCTCGGCTAGCAATGATGAATACTCAACCAAGCATATACACAGCGAATATGCCGGCATAAGAGGGCACCTGGGCATCCGTCCCCATTGGTTAATGATGAAATAGTTGATCCTCACCACCGTGTTCCTTTTACTGGGTCCCCAACGAAGGAGATGGACATCGATCCGCATTTTGTCTAAACCAACCTCTTGTTGCATGATGAAATACAAGGCCAAATATCTACTCTGCTTCTCGCCTGCCCTGAGACGCATGCCTGGCTAACCATAGAGGAGTGTCAGCGCCTGCAGTACTAAAGCAAGTACAGTCGATCTGTGCAGGAGGGCGAAGAGGACTCACTAACCATAGCTCGTGGCGATAAAATGACGACTCACCTAATCTTCTTCTAGGCTCTGGCATCCACGCTGTCTGAAGGACGTTGTGCAATAGTCAACAAACCGGCTAACGCTAATGGGGTTCTGCCTGAGGAAAATCTGAACATTCCCCGCCAATGCGTCCGCCTTGTCAAGAACACCGGAAGCACGCACATTAGTTGTGCGAAACGGAAGCGCGTGAATTGACACCGCAGCTTTGCTATTTTAATGCATATTGCCAGCGCCTTGTCATATTGCAATGCTTGTGCTGCTGCTGCGCAAAGGAGCTGTTGAAAGGTCTGCCATTTGGTGCAGGGAAGCACGGAGGCCAATTCGCAATAGCCCAGCGATTGGACGCCCACATGAGTAAAATGTTGCACAAGGCAATTTCCCGTCCGACTACGCTGCTATGTCCCCGAAACGTAAGAGTTGTAATGTGGCTGTCTTAGCACTTAGGGAAGCTGAAGCTGGAGAGTTGAGTCGGTGTTTAGGAGTGCGTAGCGTTCGCCGAATAAGCTTCTCGTTGCGGAATCGTCATCATCTACCCTCGAGAAAGAAGTGTACTCTCCAACTTACCATGGCGCGCATTACTCTGCCTAGTTCATGACATCACCAATGGAGAGTGCTCGCTACCTGTTCTCACTCTACCCCTTCTAAGGGAATAAATGTAGTGCTTGTTAGTCAGTAAACCAGTCGATAATTAGTTTAAAAATCGACAAAATTTACTCGAGGAGGGAATAGCAGCGCAGGGAATTCTGAATGCCTTGAATGCAGCAGTTAATCACATTATCCTCTTGTCACTATATCTCTCTCTCTGTAGATCGATGATCATCCGGAGACCTAAGCTGTGACATGCTTCTAATAACAAGCGCGGACCATTCGACGTGTCAACTAATGTTTTGCTATCCAAAATCACTCCAAAGACATTATAGCTGTTTTAGCTGCTTCATTGTCACCCTTTGTGGACCGAAAATGTGGTCTTAAGGTGACCAATATTGCCACTCTCCGTGTAAGGACATCACTTCCGTCATTGTCGCCTGTACTTGCAGTCGGTTGATATGACGTGCCCCGTCAACTAGCAAACCAGCCACCTGATGGAATGACCATGACTCCGACGAACTGGCTATCGGATGTGACTGTGGCTACAAGTTAACCAGGTACTGACAACATGCGTCTTTCCTTACCCACTGATGATTTAACATTAGCTTTGTCTGATTTCGCTTAAATGGAGGGTCAACAAAGCCTTCCGTATGACACCAATCCTCATTTCAATTAACCTCTAGGGCAAGGAGAGGGGGAACGTGCAATAAAAGGACTATTTTAAGCGTCGACCCTCAACCACAGAATTAGCAGAAGATCCGTCGAAGTCCTTCATGCCTTGCATTCAAAAGAATTAAGAGCAGGGTAGAAGGAGTCATGAAAAGGAGACAGCAATAAATTGGCGAAGGATGAGGAGGAGGAAGGGTAAGTAGGCAGGAAGTATAGTGAGATGAGAAGAGTGTTTACGCAAAGGCATTTTACTTACCACCACTGTTTGCTGAAAAAATGTGCCGAGATTGATGGTGTTCTTATTTTGAGTAATCAAAATGGCAGTAGCGCCAACGTCCATACCACTGCTAGCTGCTAGAGAAGGGAAACATGCCACCTAGAAGACGGATGACGCTGTTCCACTCTTTGGTTAATTACCGCGTCATGCACCGCTTCACTGGTTTATGTAGCCAAAGTGGTGACCGCGATCAGCTATGGCAAACATTTCCCGGTCTCCAGACTCGAGTTGAAGCGTCTCAACGTCTCACTTTTGCCACTTCCACTACCCACACGTGCACGCTTACAGGAAAACGGGAAAAGGATTGTAACCAACTGCTGCAGCATAGCAGCTTGAGCAAAAGATAGAGTTAGAACTGCTATGCAACACTTGTTATGTGAGTTATGCAGGAGGAGGGAAAGAAGACAGTACATTTGTGTATAAGGGTGAGTGGATGACTGACCTCCCACTCACCTGCCCATTCACAATGATTAGTCAGAACAAAGACAAGGCAGCAGAGCTGACAAATGAGTCTCTAGTGGTCGGGCAGATTTAATTTTAAGTGGTTGTGGAGCTTATCATGCTTAACAAATCTCATTGACGCCTCAATCAAGACGCCTAGAGGTAAACATTTACTGGACTCGTCTTTTGGACGCGCAATGGGGGCGGAACAACAATCAGCAGAGATGCGAGTGATCTCTAAATCGAATACGTAGTTGTGCTTCTTAGCAACCAATCCATAACCACCGAACCGCAGATTGGATTCGGGTAAATGCTGTCAGCCTAATAAACCGACCACGTCCTTAGTCGCTTATGTTGATCGCAATTAATGCGTCTGCGGCAGGTCCTAATACGACCGGTGGTCCTTATCTAATAAAGGCCTGTGACACGCATATGTGACACAATGGAATAATTACCCATTGCAAGTGACAATAATCACTAATTTTGGAAATCGGTCAGATTTACTACAGGATGGAAATGAGATTGGTTAAATTCTATTGCGAAACATTTAATACTTGAAAGCTAATATGTTTGACGATATGTCTCTGCTTCCACCGCGAAGGAAAATAACAAGTAACTAAGTGGTTTGGCAATCCGAGGGCGCTTCTAGTGTTTCGAACGGTGCTTAGAATGTAGTAATAACCTAAAACCGAGACAAATCTAATTCGGCGCTCACATTTTCAAACACGTCAGAGATCGGTGCCATCGCATGTCGTTTCGCGACGCTAAAGGCTCTTAGATACTGTGGCCCACAATTGGACCGTCTCCTCTGGCCAGCTGTCAACCACTTAGAGACTCATTCAGACTCCTTTACACATTTCTATGCAGTGTGGAATGAGTATCTGGTTAGGCAGTCGGTGGCGCTAATTTCTAATCGTGGACACCATAAAGCTGGAACTGCCACGAGGACACCGCCTGAGGTGGATGTAGATGGTAGCTTTGATGCAGATCACAGTCATCTTCCCCTTAGCCTTCAATCCGCAAACGTCATTGCAATGAGCATGGGAGAGTTACACTCATAACTCTTGCCTTCTCAGACATGCCTCCTTTCTCCAGCTGGCTTTCAAGATTTCACGTTGAGGCTGATCTACATGGCGGTTCTAATTCCATGATCGGTGCATGTGCTACTTAAGCGCTCTCGTTTGTTTCATGCATCGGTCTTGGCTCTGCTATGGATTCTGATACTTGTAAAAATTGCTATGTGATGAAAGTAAATAAAAAGCGGTAAATAAATAGTCTTAAAAAACTGCAGTAAAAGAAGACACAGAACGCTCTGCAATGTGGAATGTTACCTGCCATAACAGTCTTCTACAGATGAGAGTGACGCTAAAGGCATAATAATGCGCTTTGTTTAATTTATATTGTACAAACAGGCGCATTTAGACCGCATTCACCTGCCCACTCAAACCTGTTTGTTTTGTGGCTCTGCTAAAAGTGATAAATAGCGACGACCGAAGGAGGGGTCGGAATCAAACAATGGGGTCGACTGCAAAACAGATTATAAAGGCAGTGCAACATTGCGTTTGCCTGTTATTTTGCTACTTGAACCAGCCCTACAGAATTTGCTAAGGGGAGCATGAGACTTAACTTAGCGCTGGAGTGACTATTAGTAACCGGATTGCTGAGAAGTCGGCTGCTCCAAATAATATGATCAGAGCAGTTTCGTGCAAAGAGTGCCTTAACAATTACTTACCTAAGGAGGAGTAATCGACGCGGTAGAGTCGTAAAGAGGATTTTGAAGTGGATTGAGAAATTGCTGGTGCCTATGCCAACACACTGGCAGTACAGTCACCTTTGTATGGCTTGTCACATGTGTCAATCCGACGACTATATGAAAAATATGAAGTTATCGAATGTGAGAGCATTTGACTAGTGGGACAGGTGGGCGATGGTTCGATGCTAAGAAGTGAAGTGAACTTGAGAGGTGACGACCGCAGTGAATATCGGTAATTCTAGTAGATTACAAGTACATTTACTGTTTCCTTCCATTACTTATTCGACTAATTCCGACCACCTCCTATGGGCGACCATCGCTTCCCCACACGTACTCACCTACCCACTTAAAGCACCACTGCTTATCCCATTCTCTTTTAAACGAAGAGTTTCAAAATGGATAGTGAAAATTAGCACTTGATGTGGCAATGCCACGAGGACATCACCTGAGGTGGATGCAGCTGGTAGCTTTGATGCAGATCACAGTCGTCTTCCCTCTAGTCCACAATCCGCAGACATCATTGCAATGAGTATGGGGGAGTTACACTCAAAACTCTTGCCTTCTCAGACATGCCTACTTCCTCCACCGGGCTCTCAAGATTGTTTTATTTTGTCGTTCTAGTGCCCCTCTCTTCTTCTAACTACGGCATCATGAGAGCAGCCAGCTGCGAAATCATGCGTTCATGAGTAAAGTAATTCTTATTCTCGAAGTATTCACGATGATGAGAATGAATGCAGAAATCCAAATTAAGTACAATCGCACTAAGCTATTGGATGGGATGTAAAGGTGGGAAGAGATTGAGTTTGTATTGGGCACCAAATATTCTCCCTAATCCAACATGCATTTTTGAAACGCTTCGAGTTGGCTTGGGAACGTATTAAGTGCCTTGTAATAACAGTTTCCTTTGAACCTCTACTATGAAAATGCTTTTTATACATGGGTTCTGGACGGTTCCTTTAAAATTAAGTATTTAAACACTGGATTCATGCCAGTTTTTCTGGGCTCTAATTTTCGCCTAGTCGAATTTTAGTCTTTTTGATTTCTGCTCTTTTCACTAACAAAGGCCAAAGAGAGATTTGCGCTGTGAAGAGTGTATTGAGTACGAAAACAGAGAACTAAAAAGGATCACCTAAGTGGTCGAGCAGAGTGGCCGCCCAAAAAGCACTCTGAGACTCGCGATAAATTACTATGCACAGGAACTGCAAGTGAAATTTAGGGTAACTTTGTTTTTATAAAAGGATGAGAAGGTAAAACGCTGAATTTTGCGATTCGCTTCGCTGACCAGACGCAGGAATGGGCAAACGCACAAAGTGAACTTGGTGGACTCGGTTTCTGTTTAGGACTGGTCCCCAATATGTTGATGAGGTCTTTTTCTCTTTGCTTGCTCCATAAATTGTCATCTACTTCGATTCATTACCACCTCACCTAATGTGATCGGCACAACTCAGAGCACAATGACAAGTATTGCATTTGAACAGGCGGAGACATCAAAGGATTTGTGACTAGGCAACCTGCGGTAACTGACAGCATGCTCACACCCATTCATCGCACTTTGTCTTTAAAGGAGCCTCCGTCACACCCGAATCGGATTGAGCCACTCAAGGGGCAAAAATGTCAGACAAAATGACTAAACAGAACCGGGTATTTGGAGTTTTTGTGTCGACAGTCATCGCATTCAACTGCCAGTGCGCTGGTGTAAGGAATGAAAGTAGGGCGCATAGGCGGCTGTGTCTAAGATTTATGCAATATGTCAACTGTCCAGATGGACTGCAAGTAGCTCGAATGGGCTAGTCAAGATCACAATTTGGCTTGACAGAGGGACTACGAAGGTTAAGGGAAAGGGCGACAAGGTCGGTCCTATGTGCAAGTCATGAACCATCGCCTTTCTATGCAGTCTCGCATCAATGAACCACTTATCCTTCCGCACGACTCAGTACAATTAAATGTGTTAGCATGAACTATCCTTGAGGCACGCATTGCTTGTTTGTCTCTTGAACTACCGACGAAAATCAGGAATGAGGGCTTTACATCTAATCACTTGATTTGCCCTATGGTGGCATGAAATCAAGACCGTTTTATTGCATCTTAAAGGAAAATGAATTATTGTGTGCCCCTGCAAACCTAAAAGAATTTATGCGTCAAAAGTTAAGATTGAGGCCCTCCTTTGCTTGTGCGTTAATGCTTCTCTAGCCCAGTAGCTATGAAGGAGCTCATGACTACCGAATTGGGGTTGTGCTCGAAATGTCGCGATGCTTGCAAGTGTTGCTCGATTCTACCTCTTACCGTCTGCTCTGCAATAATAAGAGGGCAGTGAACTTGTAAGTGCATTTAATTTACTGGGTCGCATCAAGCCTATGTAGGGAATCATGAGATAAAGAGGAACGTAAGAGGACAGAAATTTCAGCTCTACATCTTATATCTTGGTTTAACTTCTTGAGGGTTAAAGACCTGCGACCAGCAGATGGGTCGCTAGATCAATGCATGCTTAGGGCAGTGGGCAAAAATGCCATAGTGATGCATTTTGAATGGATTATTAAAAAATGCTTACTGTCGGAAGACAAGAGGGCTAAAGAGCACACTAGAATCATTGAAATAATCGCTCCTGGCAACAACAAAACAAAGTGCGCCCTGAGGGCAGCCTTTGGTTGTCACCCCTAAATGGACTAAGCAAATGCAAAGGAATGACTCTATGACTCTACGAAGAGATTATGGTTTATGACTCGCAAGCCGAGCCGAGTATGTAGCTGCTCTTATTCGGCCTGTTTGCTCCCTCTCTGATGTCAAATTTTGCTTCTACACTCTTACAACTGTTAACAACTAGCTGAATTCTTAGGCATTGTCACCTTTGCGTTTTAGCTTGTTTTCTTGCCCTAAAGCATTAGCAGTTGAATGCATGACTGCTGACACGAAGAATTTAATTGTATGACTCTGTTAAGCCAAACAACACGTGACTCCTCTTGTGTCTGTTATCGGCTCTTGAGTGGCTCCACCTAATTTGGGTGTGACGGAGGCGCCTTGAAATGCGGAGCACAATAGCTCTGGTGTAGGTATGCGCCCCATTACCACAAACTGTGCTCAAAGATGCGTCATTCGCGGGGTGTGGTCGCAAGAAGTTAAGGTAAACTATAAGCAAGGTTGTTGAGGCTGTTTTAATTCTCGCAGCCATTTTCCTTCACTTTAGGGGGAAACACCTTTAATACGAAATAATTTTCATTCATTTTAATGTTTTCGAAACTTCTGAAACTTTAAGGTACAATCTTTAACACTTTACAGGATTCCACAGAGGTGGTAATCATTTTAAAAGCACGACATGGTCACCATTTGAATACAAGCTGTCTGAGGCAAACCGTGACATTTGACCCATATTGGCTAGTATCTTAATACTACCGTAAGGCACCCAAACAATGCATAAAAGGTGTTCCTCCTGAAGTGAAGGAAAATGGCTACGAGAATTGAAACAGCCTTAACAACCTTGCTTATCATTTACCCCAACTGCTTGCGACCACGCTCAGTGAATGACGCATCTTTGAGCACAGTTTGTGGTAATGGGGCGCATACCTACACCAGAGTTTTTGTGCTCCGCATTTCAAGGCGCCTCCGTCACACCCAAATTAGGTGGAGCCACTCAAGAGCCGATAACAGACACATGAGGAGTCACGTGTCGATTGACTTGACAGAGTCAGACAATTAAATTCCTCGTGCCAGCAGACATGCATTCAACTGCTAATGCTTTAGGGCAAGAAAGGAAGCTAAAACCCAAAGGTGGCAATGCCTAAGAATTCAGCTAGTTGTTATCAGTTGTAAGAGTGTAGGGGCACAATTTGACATCGGAGAGTGAGCACATAGGCCGAATAAGAGCAGCTGCATACTCGGCTCGGCTTGCGAGTCATTAACCATAATCGCTTCATAGAGTCGCGCAAAAATACAATGTTCATTTCTTTGCATTTGCTTAGTCCATTTAAGGGTGACAGCTAAAGTCTGCCCTCAGGGCGCACTTTGTTTTGTTGTCCTTTTTTCTACCGACAAAATCAGGAACAAGCGCTTCACACCTGATTGGGCAAGCACCTATCGCATCAGGAAGGACACGACAAAGGGGCCAGGAGCGATTATTTTAGCGGTTTTATTGTGCTCTTCAGCTCTTTTTCTTCCATCGGTAAGCATTATTTTTTAATATTCCATTCATAATGCATTTATTAATGAGTGTAAATTGGCCCCACTATGGCATTTTTTGTCCATTGCCTTAAGCATGCATTGATCCAGCAACTTGTCAGCTGGTCTCAGGTCTTTAACCCTCGAAGAAGCTAAAACAAGATATAGGATGTAGAGCTGAACTTTGTGTCCTCTTACGTTCCTTTTTATCTCATGATTCACTACATGAGCCTGATGCGGCCCAGTAAATTAAATAACCTTATAAGTTCACTGTCCTCTTGTTGCAGAGCAGGCGGTAAGAGGTAGAATCGCGCAACACTTGCAAACATCGCGGCAATTCGGGCACAACCTTAATCCGGTAGTCATGACCTTCTTTATAGTTACTGGGCTAGTGAAGCATTAGCGTACAAGCAAAGGAGGGCCTCAATCTTAACTTTTGACTCATAAGTTCTTTTAGGTTAACAAGGGCAAACAATATTTCATTTTGCTTTAAGATGCAATAAAACGGTCTTGATTTCATGCCACCATGGGGCAAATCAGGTGACACAAAGAATGGCAGACAATAAAAAGTTAGCGACATTCAGAGGGTCTCGATGAGGAACACATTCACCTTCCAGTCTAGCATAAAAAGACACCTCAGAAAATGAGAAACTATTTGAACGAAGTGGTAGAAGCGGGCAGTGTTGTAGGGAGCGGGTCATCGTTCGTTGACCTTGACTTCGCGAGTTTATGGAAAGCCCCAGATCAGAAACGGATTAGTGCATGGATAGACCCAATGAGTGTGTGCCTTAATCCTAGATTCAGTGAAGGTCGGATGACTATAAGGTGAATGGAAATTGAACAGTCAGTAAAAATGGCTCTGAACCGAATCGCCACTTGGAGCCGGTCAGAATAAGAAAAGGAATAGATGAGAAGACTTCGATAATATTGATGCTGATTGTGTCAAGAATAGTAGTTACATAAATTCAAGAGAGGTGAAGACACAAAAAGGGCTAAAGAAAGGGATTGGATGGTGTCAAAAGGGAACGGCAAGTAAAATGAAATTTGTCGTGGTAGATATGCGCGTAGGAATTCTAAATTCATAGAATTAACTGGATGCAACGACTCAACAGTTTCCCATTCCGCGGCCGAATGATCAATGAGTTGCTAGCTAATGATAAATACCCACTTTGTATTTAATCGTTGAATTCGACGATAGGTTGCAGGATACTTATAACCAGGTAGAAACTCATCCCAAGCTGGTTGATCGGGGTGATGTCATTGCCATCTTCCATTGCGTACACGAGAGCACATCGTCTCGCATCAAGCCACCACTCACATCGATGATGGCAATTGTGCAATCCGACTTGGCTTGGATAATCCCTGTGACACATCTGAATGCCATATACAGCACCGCATTAACTGTTTGTCTTAAATGGACAGAGCCTATTTGCATGCCTCTGATCCAAAAGTTCCTTGTAGAACAGAAATTGGAGTAATGAAGATGCTACGAGACATGCCTAGTCTCTACAGTGTGAAATTTCTCCACCTCCCTATTGGGTCTTCAAATCCCTTTCTATTCTTGCGCTACTGTTGGTTTCGTTCAAATTGCCATCATTCATATCCCCTTACACCAACGTTTCCAAATGCCACTTCTGTGTCCACCAAATACTCGTGCTTAAGCCACCTATGCCAGGCGTCAAAATCAGAACTTAGCCAAGATTCCTCTTGCACAACACAGTGAAAATCTACAGAGCTGCCTCATTACGGATCTTTTTCATGAGATCCACTTAAGCTTAATGAATGCACCTACTTTGCCTTTGCTGTTAGAGACAGCAGCTTCACTTATGGACTAAGGCAAGCCTAAGTGGTTGAGGAGTGAGAGAGTTAAGAGGCTGTAGAATTAGGATTGGGTACAACAGAACCTCTGAACTCATCACTGCTAAATACCTGATCATGTCTCACTTAGGAGGAGAGGGGCTTACTTAATCATGTGTGAAGCTCTCATTCCTGATATTCGTCTGTGTTTCAAGAGACAAACAAGCAACGCGTGCCTCAAGGACAGTTCATGCTAACACATTTAATTACACTGAGTCGTGCGGAAGGATAAGTGGTTCATTGATGCGAGACTGCATAGAAAGGCGATGGTTCATGACTTACACATAGGACCGACCTCGTCGCCCTTTCCCTCAACCTTCGTAGTCCCTCTGTCAAGCCAAATTGTGATCTTGACTAGCCCATTCTAGCTACTTATAGTCCATCAGGACAGTTGACATATCGCACAAACCTTAGACACAGCCGCCTATGTGCCCCGCTTTCATTCCTTACACCAGCGCACTGGCAGTTGAATGCGATGACTGCCGACACAAAATTTCCAAATACCCGGTTCTGTTTAGTCATTTCGTCTGACATTTTTTGTCCTTTGAGTGGCTCCACCCGAATCGGGTGTGACGGAGGCTCCTTTAAAGACAAAGTGCGATGAATGGGTGTGAGCATGCTGTCAATTACCGCAGGCTGCCTAGTCACAATTCCTTTGATGCCCCGAGTTGTGCCAATCACACTAAATTAGGTGGTAATGAATCGAAGCAGATGACAAGCTATGGAGCAAGCAAAGAGGAAAAGACCTCATCAACATATTGGGGACCAGTCCTAAACAGAAACCGAGTCCACCAAGTTCACTTTGTGCGTTTGCCCATTCCTGCATCTTTGGCCTTTGTTAGTGAAAAGAGCAGAAGTCTAAAAGACTAAAATTCAGACTAGGCGGAAAGAGGAGCCCAGAAAAAACTGGCATGATTCCAAAGTTTAAATGTTTAATTTTAAAGGAACCGTCCGGAACCCATGTATAAAAAGCATTTTCATAGGAGAGATTTAAAGGGAATCATTATTATTATACCAAGGCACCCAATACTTTCCCATGCCCAACTCAAAGCGTTTCAAAAATGTATGTTGGATGAGGGAGAATATTTGGTGCCCAATGCACCTGAATCAGGTGGAGCCACTCAAAGGACAATAAATGTCAGACGAAATGTCCAAACAGAACCGATATTTGGAGTTTATGTGTCGGCAGTCATCGCATTCAACTGCCAGTGCGCTGGTGTAAGGAATGAAAGTAGGGCGCATAGGCGGCTGTGTCTAAGGTTTGTGCAATATGTCAACTGTCCTGATGGACTATAAGTAGCTAGAATGGGCTAGTCAAGATTACAATTTGGCTTGACAGAGGGACTACAAAGGTTGAGGGAAAGAGCGACGAGGTCGGTCCTATGTGTAAGTCATGAACCATCGCCTTTCTATGCAGTCTCGCATCAATGAACCACTTATCCTTCCGCACGACTCAGTGTAATTAAATGTGTTAGCATGAACTGTCCTTGAGGCACGCGTTGCTTGTTTGTCTCTTGAAACACAGACGAATATCAGGAATGAGAGCTTCACACATGATTAAGTAAGCCCCTCTCCTCCTAAGTGAGACATGATCAGGTATTTAGCAGTGATGAGTTCAGAGGTTCTGTTGTACCCAATCCTAATTCTACAGCCTCTTAACTCTCTCACTCCTCAACCACTTAGGCTTGCCTTAGTCCATAAGTGAAGCTGCTGTCTCTAACAGCAAAGGCAAAGTAGGTGCATTCATTAAGCTTAAGCGGCTCTTATGAAAAAGATCCGTAATGCGGCGGCTCGGTAGATTTTCACTGTGTTGTGCAAGAGGAATCTTGGCTAAGTTCTGATTTTGACACCTGTCAGAGGTGGCTTAAGCACGAGTATTTGGTGGACACAGAAGTGGCATTTGGAAACGTTGGTGTAAGGGGATATGAATGATGGCAATTTGAACGAAAGCAACAGTAGCGCAAGAATAGAAAGGGATTTGAAGACCCAATAGGGAGGTGGAGAAATTTCACACTGTAGAGACTAGGCGTGTCTCGTAGCATCTTCATTACTCCAATTTCTGCGGTTATGTTTCTGCAGGCAAAAAGGTTTCAAAAGTGGCATGACTGCCAGCTTTCATCATTACGGTGCAAGTTTATCCAAGTCCGAAGGTAGGAGCGATGGACGTAGGTGAGGTCACTGAAAGCTCAAAAATCCAGCTCTGATGAGTGGTGCGGCATGTGGAAGGGATATGTTCAGGAAGTCAACATCTTGAAGATCGTCCACCTTGGGTGAGTCAAGCCAGAGCTCTAGTCTTGAACAGGAACCAGCATTTATTAATGCAAATCAGTCAAGTAAGCAGTTCTAATTAATGTTAACTACTGCTTCTGCCATTCAGTGCGGTGTTCCTAGAACACCTCTACCACTGCCAACCTCAATTTCATGAGAGTGCATTTGTGGAAGAGATAGGAAAGAACAGAACAGAGCAGAACCTTCTCCACTGTTCCGTAGACATGATGGGAATCCATGTGACTGCATCCAAGCAAATGGAAATCTGTAATCTCGAGAATCGGACGTCAATTGCACATTAGGGCTGGTCATGCCATCGAAAGACTAGTCTTTAAGCTGAGTCGCGAATCTTCATTCTGATACTATGCCAACTCATTCCTTTCCTTGTTGCTCTTAATTGATGAATACAGTCAACTAAGGTTGACTGCGAATAAAAACAGTTACATCGCAATGTACACAAGAACACGTTTGAGGGATATGAAACCAAGCAGGGGATACAGGAACTCCTCAAGGGCAACCAATTTTGATAATGCACCTCAGCACAGAAAAGCAGCTCTTTTCCCTACTTTGTGTAATGCACTACGAGATACTGATCATGCTAACATTTCAAAAGCCTTTTANATCGCTTTCACGCTCCTTTCCGGGTGGCCAAGTGCATCAATGACAGCTCTAGTCCCGAAGCTTATTTTTCATTGTGAATGGACATGATCAAGACAGTAAGGGTCTTGTACCCTGACACAGGCACAAAGATGGTCTCAGGCTACGTCTATGGGGTACTCACTCGTCACCAGCTCGTAAATAGACCCTGACCCACAAGTCACGTCCTCCCGTTGACTCACCTCCATTCAAGTAACAAAAACGTCTCCTTCGCCATCTGTCATTAATTATAGCTGGTCATTGTTATCCACGCAGCTGATGCATTAACATTGCAGTTTCGTCAATCGCTCCTAGTTACTCTTCACACTATCCTGCCAGTTTGCTATGAGTGCTTGAAATCTCTACAACTAAGTTATTTCCTCGGCCATTCAAACGGTGAATTTAGGCCATTTGCAATCACGGCGTTGATACTCAGGAAGGTCTTCATTTCTGTCGAAGTAGCACCGTCTACTAGACGCCGTTGATTAGACATTCTACTTAACCCAAAATCCAACGATTACAAGAATGTTGCCAACTCACTGTGCCGCAACTAGTGACTTAATGATTGGCTTTGCTGCCTCAGCCAAGAGGCACTAATTCTATTAGGCATTGCCTTATGTGGAAAAGAAACACTTGCAGAGTCTTGTGCAATTATACGAAATGATTTCTTGACATTTACTGGAGAGAACATTCCTAGCTCAGTAATTGGGTCCCACAGGCATCGAAACATTGTCAGTCAGGAGTCAATACATTGGCTCTTCTACGGTGCCTCATTTGTGCTACCCGCACGTCAATATGGAGCTGTCGCCGCTGCTCACACCATTGCTTACTTGCAAACCTGTTTGCACAGGAGTCTGCGTAGTGCTTCATTCCCTCGAGTGTGCAACCGCTAACGAATGCGAAGAAGCGTAAAGCTGTACCAAATCATGATTGAATGAAAACCCCCCAATAAACACGCCTCGTGGCTAGAAAACAGGCGTAGACACCAATGAAACCGTTGTTTGGAGGCTTGTGGTAATGGAATGCATTCTTACACTACAATTATCGCTCTTGTCTCCAAAGACGCCTCCGTCACATCTGAATTGGGTGGCACCACCCAAGGGCCGATGAAAGGTAGGAGTGTGCACCAAATGGGTTGCGCGGCGATTGGCTAAAATGGAGCCAACCACGTATAGTCCTGCGTCATCAGTTACAACATTCAACTGCGAATATGTTTGAGCGGGTAATGTGAAAAATTTAGAGCAAATTTCGTAAGGCTATGCAATGTTGCGACAGAATTGTGCTATTACTCATTGTCAGTGCCAGTAGCACTATTCTTACTGCCTAAATGGAGAAGATCTGGCTGGGGTGATGATGACAAATGAGACGAGTACTAGAGTTATCCACCGCCATAATCATAAAAGGATCCCCGAATCTTTTTGTAGTTAGGAATCTATGGTTGCATGCAAATTACCACCGATAAGACAATTTTTAGAAAATGTGGGGGCTTGTTAATGGTGCGAACGCATTCGTCATGTTGATTAGTTGGTCAGACAAAAAAAATGGAATCATGCGCATTTTGTTTGGATAGACGTTCTTATCGTAATAGGTGTGATGTATGTAGAGACTGCGGCACAGATTGTAGTGGCAAGGGAAAGGTGTGAGTGGGATCTGCCCGGCTGTCAGTCCCGATTTCATTCCTGATGAAGAGGGCGACTTAAATTTGTTTCTCGCTGGTGTGTGTGCGCGTGTTTGTGTGACAATAAAGAAGAAAGAATTACGAGTGGTAAAGGAGGAAGAGGAAGGAAGGAGACGTCTGTGGTAAATGAATGAATGAATAAAAGAAAGAGTAGAGAAGAAGAAGAAGAGGACAAGAAATTGAGAATGGGGTCAAGCGTTTCTTTGTGTCGGTGAGGCGAAAATGCAGAAGGGAAGAAAATGGGAAGGAAGGCGAGGAGGAGGGAATGCTAGATAATGGGATGAAGGAGAAGAGGCAGTGATGCATGTATGTGTGTATGAGACCTAAAATAACAGTATCAGTGATGGGATTTGAAAGGGGGTAGAAGAGAATGGTAAATTGCTAATACAAGTGTGTGTCAGGTGTGTGCGACGGTGCGATAAAATCCAAAAATTGTGAGGTAAAACCTTTTAGGAAAAGAAAAGTAATTGCTTAACAAATTATTGTTCTACTTATTTTAAATAGGAAAATTGAAAGGGAAATAAATAAATTCGCCAACAATAAATAAATGAAGGAAGGAGGGTAGGAAGCTGGTAGTTCGTCACTTACAAAGAGCGTGAAAAAAGAAGGAGACAGAAGGGACTTGAACAATGTGGAATGCATAAAAGATCCAAAAAGGAGGGTGCAAGAAAGGCAAGGAATAAGTGAATGAAAATGTGTGTCACGGAAATGCGACAGCGGTAAAGATGATAAAAAGAGAAAATGTTACTAGCGCGCCTGATGAAGCCTAAAGAATATTAGGAAAAGAGAAAAAGCGCTTGACTTTTCCCAATATTATTGTTTGGTTCTTCTTGTTATAAAAAAAGATGCATTTAGATGAATGATTTGTAGCAATGCGGTGCAACGCGTAGTACATAAATAATAGTAAAATGTGAGGAGGAAAGAATGAAGGGACCTTTACTTCCCCTTTTAAATTGTTGGATAAAAATGCAAAAGGAGAAACAAGAATGAGGAAAGGGGTGGAAAAAAAGAAAGAAAGAACAAAAGAAGGAAGGAAAGAACGAAAGGATTTTGAATGCGAGCGAAGTGATGGAGGTAGAATGTAGGGTCAGTAGCTGTGATGGTGGTGGGTGGAAAGAGGTAAAAGTGCAATGACAAGTAAAGACACGCTTCCAACTGTCAAATAGTTTCGCCAGTTTTGCTATCATATGATAATGAATGTCTGACAAATCCTTAACGTCGGCACACTTGCCTTGCTGAACCATCCTCTTAGTCAGACGATGGGCGTTCAGAAGACATGCTTCTCGTTAAGGAAGGGAACTAAATCCATAATGGCAAAGATGACTTCCAGGGAGCGTAAAGCTACTTCCATTCTCCTGCGACGAGTAGAGTAGGAAAATTGAAGGCCAAGAAGAAGAAGATAAACGCACAATCCATAGGGGCAAACTTCTGCGAATAGGTTGTTAAAATTTTGACCTCGAAGATGGGAACAGGGTGCAAAGGAGCAGCCTCACCTTGCATGGAGGATGACATTCCCTCAATTCGGATAGAGACCGTTTAAAAGGATGTGCGATGTCTTACTGACCACAAGCCTAGTTATGGCATCAACCGACCGAGGTACAAGGTTCCGGTCTTGCGCTTAGCAATACGATGGGCAATTCGTAGTCATGTAAAGGATGAGTCAAGTATCAGTAAACTTGACTTTTAGACCTTTGCCTAACTTTGCCCTTGCAACCATTAGTCGACTTTACTATCGCAATCGTTACGCTTACTTCTTGCAAGTGTGATATCTACAGAGGTGTCCTTCTGACTAAGCGAGTTCTCGTAATTCCGGTGGTATTAGGACCCACGGAGGAGATAAGGGACTGAAAAGAACTAATAAGAAAGAATTTTTCCACTTCCTTGCTCGTCAGATTCTGCTGCTGTAAGTAGCTGCCTTTGCCTTCCTCTGAGCTACCACTGTTTGAGATAGTTGGTTAACGAGATAGCTGGGTTAGCCAGAAGATAAATTGAGCAGCGGATAACTAGGAGAGATGGAGATGAGCAGTATGAGAGCCTTGAATGTAAATGCTTTCGAGTGCTCTAATGGAAGCTAAGAACATGGCAATTGACATCTTAGATGGGCAACACTCTCTGCCAGAGTTCGCTGGGTTTTCACACAACCTGCCATTCTGTCGCGCAAGTTGTTGAGTTCGTGACTGTCCAAAGCGACAAACCAACTGAAAATCCGCCTGACCAACAGCTAGCGATTGTGTTGCTTTGTCAGTGTTCTCTGGAGTGCGTCGATACCATCAGTGAAATTCGAGAACTGGAGATTTGTTTACCTTACCATCCAATGGTGACGAAGTTGCATGCCATGAATTTCCTCATATCGGCCTATACTTCCGAAGCAACTGTGGCTCATTGTAGCCCATGGAATGGGTTGGCATGGAGACGAACCCAATGTAGGCTATTGTTTCCTCTCTTTGTGTCCAGGAGTCCGTCTTGATCACTTGATTCCCTCTGCTAGGCAAGTCTTTCCCAGTGAAAACCAAATGTTTTCGAGTTTTAGCTATCGGTGTCGCATTTTCTGACCAGGTTCCAGTGATACGAAAGTGTCATTCACCTTGTCGGCATCCGAGAGTTTAGCGCTGAATTGATTGTAAGTAGCCGGATTTGCTGAGAGGTCGACTGCTGTAAATAATACGGTCAGGGTAGTTTCGTGCAGGCACTACCTCGACAACTACTTAATTGTGGAGGTGGAATCCTTCAAAGGTTGTTGGTGGGTAGAGAAAACACTGGAGAATTCATTTAACCTGAGGTAATCACCCCCCTTTGTCTATGTCTATGCCTATGTTGGCTTGGCTTCACGACCAAATATCTGTAGTTAATGTAGATAGTTTGAAGCACACTAAGTAACATGCTGTTTGGAAAACTAAATACCACTCCGAGTTATGATTTCCTGTGGCTGTCGTGTTGTTAGGCTTCGAGGGTGATCTGGATAATGTGAAAGCCAAAAGCAATAAGAAGGGAGAAGAAACGAAAAGTCAGCGATCAAGTATGAGATGATGCAGTCATCGGTAAAAGGTGTTCTAGCGACACATTTTTCTCTGTCTGTTGAATGTATGCATTCTATTCTGATATTTTGCCTTCTTTTGCCTTCAAGGGGGCCTTTAGGCCCCACAATAAGGAGCTGGTTTGAAGTGAGATTATGAGGAGGAGAAGAATTAGGAGGAAAAGAGAGGTGAAGGACCGCATTGACAAACTCACAAGAGTGGGAGGTCACGGATGCGATTCTTAGCCCTAACATTATCTGTGGATCAGTGAACATGCCTCATACTCCCTCAGCCTTTTCATGTCTCCTGACAGAGGAAACCAAAAAGTTTGCATCATTCCACACAAAAGATAATCCTGTTACATTGTCAAGCACTTCCATCCCTATCATGATCAACAATCCCAGCAGAATCGAGCCCGTTCTCACAATTGCATTTGGGTTACTGGCAGATCAGGCAAGTTCAGACAATTACAAGTCATGTCATGACAGCTACCACACGAGGTAGAAGGTCAGGTAGCACTCCACTGAATGGAACAGCTGCCAATGCGACTGATGCTTAAATGAGGAAGCGATTGCGAAGTTGATGCTTGAATCAGGAAGTAATTAAGAAGTTGGCTACTGTGCCACCGCGTCTACGTGTAGTGAGATGTGCAGGCATCGCAACCGGACATTGCCAACTCAAAACGTAGCTTACACCCCACCAGCCAAGAAGACGTTCAACGGAATTTCATAGAAATGCGTATCTTTTGTAAAGGTGGTTGACACATGCAAGACCATGTGGGTAGGGTCAGTTCATTGCTCCATTTGAGCAACCCGTCTATTCGCTTTGAATGTGAACTTGGCTAAGAAACACATGCTTGAAGCAAATTGGAGTGTACAGCTACTTGACAAAACGACATTGCTCGCTGTAGTTTGAACCACTTTCACGATTTGTTCGCGAACCTTACAGTATCACTATTATGCATTTACATTACTGATATACAAATATTAACACCTTTCGCATTTTGCTCACTTTGTGAATTGCCATCGGTATGTTTGCTACTTAAATTATACGCAAAAGTCAAAACTGTTGGCATTTGTCGTAATTATAATCTTTTTCGAAAATACATAAAAATTTAAAGTTCGTTTGTTTTATCGGACGAACTATGGACTGATTAATCGGATTTGTGCGCGACTTGCGTAAGTGGTGCGCGCTTTTGGGGATAACTGTTGTGGAGTAGTGCGCCTTTATCCGCTGCCAAAAGTTGGGAGTACGGTAGGTATTTAGTCAGTTGTTGTGAGGTGCTTTAAATGTCGATTTGCTTCCTTTATACACATACTTGTTAAGGTGGACGCAAATGCCTCTTAATGTGAATGTTTACGACTACTTTTCAACTGCAAGGTCTCCTGATGTGCATTTTTCGGTGTGTAGAGATGAATCGCGGCTGTTGCAGCAGATTGTGAGGTTGTTTGTTCTTTAATGACAATTGAATTTGAGTAATGAGGCGCGAATTTGCGGAGAGGTGCTAAAACAATACGAAGTGCTTTGAAGATACTTGCTTGGTGGTTTCTTGCGATTAAGCACCCACTTTATGAATGTGTGTAGATATATGCCTTTGCCTTCTCAATCAGTTTATTTGTTAAACCAACCGTTTCAGAAATAGGTACAGTTGCTGTTACAAATTTTGTTTTCCGTTTGCACTGCCTAATCGCGCTGATTTTTTACTGCAAAACACTTCTTTGGATCAAGTACGACTGTTTTGGCTGTTTCCAAGTGGTTTGTCACTTGATTAAGAATGAGTTTTTGATGAATGAAGTCCAATTTGATGAAGGGACATGTAACTTTGGTAGAGTAAACGGAAAAGTTTCATAATATGGTTGTTAGGTCGTTTTGTTTTCCAACTACGATGCCTACTCACGTACACTTTTTTTGCCGTATGACACCTCGAGTAATAAGTTAAGGTTGTTTTGGCAATTTGTAATTTGTTTGCTTTCTGATAGCGATCGATTTTGTTGAGAGGAGTTCTAGCGTTGCTAAGGACATGGCAATTAATCATTATTATTTTCTTGCTAATAAGTATTCACCATATTTATAAATCTCATTATGCATTTTAGCTCGTTTTCGTGCTAGAATAGACACTGAAGAAGAAGAAGCTGCAGCAGTAATGGGTGCGAATCTCGCCTTCGCTATCACTTCACATATTTCTCAGGTAAGATTGGATTATGCTTAATGAGTTGTTGCTGTCCCTTTTTGTGTGCAGAAATGGAATCAATGTGCATTCATATGTTGGGTGGATAAGTGGTGCTCTCCTTTGCCTGCTTTACCTGTGCTATATTCATTACTGTGATATGCGTGTTGTTGGCGCACATATGGATGGCGGAGGAGTGTGGGCAGGACGAGGGTTGTTTGTTGTGTTGATGTGGTCCTTGCTGTGAAACATGTTGTGTAGAGGGCCTCAGCGATGGCTTAATGGTAGGTTGCTCAGCTTTGACGGCATGAATTGGTGTCCCTGAGTGAGGTAGACGCGGCAGCGGTAGGAGCGGAGGAAGAAGAAGTGGCTAGTGGGAAAATTTGGCATCACCACGCAGACTGTACTTTGTAGCAGTCTTAAGTGTTTGCTTGCTGAGTTGTTATGTTTGTGGATGTTAGCTTTGCAGCGCATTGGAGCCTCATACATCGGTGTTTCCATTGTTTGACTTTTTATTTCCTTTTTAGATGCTACAAACTTACCTTGGTGGTTGTGATGGCGAAGTAACATGTGATGAGTGTGTGTAATGGTAAGCAATGCAAGATGTTGGAGCGATTCGCGGTGGCGGTGGCGTATCCGTCTGGATTGTGCGATGCGGCTGTCGGCATAGGCGAAAGGGTCTACTACTGCTATTGTGTCCTTGTATGTTTGTCTTCGCGGGCATGGGTGGCTGGGTGAGTAAGTGGGTGGGTGACACATCGACGGTTGGTAGACGTGATTGGATCGACTTAAGGGGCGACTCAGCCTTTCTATGCTTTGCCACCTCCACTGTGTCCTGCTTCCGCCAATGCCGCTGGTGCCACTGCTGTTGTTGCGTATGCGTGAACATCACCGGTGAGGACGTTCGTTCCTTCATCCAACGATTCCTATCGCAACAACAGTTTCGTAAGTCCTTTACATTCATTGGGTGTTATCAATGGCGTCTCGCCTTTCTGTGACACGTGGCGACACAAGAGCTTCAAGTTATTACAGATTTACTGCGGATAATGTGTTTTGTCTGGTTGTACAGGTGAATCATCCATATCAAGTTTCGTGCCTTTCTTGGATTTATGCAGTTCCTATGCAGTTAACTTGCTCATTGAAATGCAAGCACTGTCTTGACTTATGCGGGTAAACAAAACCAAACCAAGGGTGATGTGTTTGTAGCAGGTTATATTAATGTTTATTCAAAATACGGGTTTGTTTTGCGGAAAAACACGGCTGGTAAGGTGTTATTTTTGAAGTTATCGGGTTCCTTGCATCCTGAAAGGGTGGAAAGTGTTGGAGGAAAAGATGGAAATGTATTTTGCAGCCTTAGATTACTAGCAGTAGTCAGTATTTGCGGTTGAACTAATGGTTGGAAAGGCTGAAATGCATCTAAGGGTGTAAATGTTAATCTTACCGACTGTAATCAGGGAGAGAACGCTGGTTCCTCACTAATGCGATAGCCTAAGTTGGCATTAGAAAGGGCGGATCGGTGGACACTTGAAAGACTGTCGCCTTCACTTCAAAAGCCTTTAAATGAGGAAGTGTGGCGATTAGGCGCTGTTCAGAGTGATCGAACCGATCCTTTGCAGTAGTAAGGGACGATGCTTTGAGGTGTGCATATTTCATAGTCGCTGATGGAGACTGTTTCAGGGACTGGTCTGGTGCATTCGGGGAAGCTGTGACTATGGCAGCGAAGGAAACAAATTATCCAGCAGAAATGTGAAAATGTGTCTGATTTGGCTCCACATGAGTGTGTGACTAAGGTGGCTCTGATTATAGCCAGTGCTTAAGTAATGCTGTAGCCTCGATTTTCTAAATTGGATTTCTTGTAGAAAAAGTGGTTAGAATTGTGTGAAGGTAGTAGGATGGAAATGTCAGTCATGAAACAGTATTTTGTGTTCGTTTATGCGGACTTACAAAGGGTGGTGGTGGGGACGTAGATTTGGTTGGAATGAGCCTCCCTTTTGGGTGCTGAGCGTATGAGAGAGTGGAAGAGGATGGGAAAGTAGTGGTGTGCTTGAAGTGATGGAAATGACGTCTTTTGCACTTGTAGCGAGCCAGGTGGCATGATAGTGTCATGGAGTGGCTTTGTGGGCACATTGACGTGAATGCTGGGTTCACTTACTCATCCACCGACCAACTCACTCGCCAGCTCATGGCCTGCCCGATGTCGTCAAGGGCATAGGATGTTTGGAAGAGGTGGTTGGATGTACCCTCCCGTCTGTGCAGAAGACCACACGTGAATTTGTTCCTCTCCCCTGCCCTCCTGCCTTCCTCTCTCTTCTGCCGCCAACACTGCTGCTGCTGATCCCCATAGTAATGCGAATACTTTAGCTGTTATTATTGCTGCTACCATTGATAAAGCTAGACTATTTTTACTGTTGAAACCAGTAAAGGCGCCCTCCTTCCTTCCTTTTGCATATGCAGGATGTGTTGGATATTGAGGAGTGGGGTAGAGACACCACGCTGCCATTGATTACTGTGGAGTTTATCAAAAACGTGTGGAGGAATGGGGACTGTTAATTCTGCGTTGCCCTCAACTTCGAGCACTTACCGTATGTTTACAACCATTTGCAAAGAATGCCTTTTTTGCGTGTTTTGCTGGAACCACGCGCATCTCTAGTGCCACTTGTATAGAAGGCTAGTTGTGCATCATCCACGTAGTCATTAACAGGAGTGCAAAGTAGATGCATTATCTCTGACTGGTTCTACTGGATGACGACTCGTGCTTCCACAGTGCAGCATTCAATGTATTAGCACCGTTGGCTTTCGAGCATCATCGACTAAGTGGCGTGTGCATACGTACGCCAGCTCGAAATACTGGACATTTCACAGTCATTTACACCTTGAATTTTGTGTACTCGCACGATCTTGGGTCTCCGCATGACTAATCGAACCCGATGTCAGTAGGTAGCAGTTACGCACATTGTAGTCTTGAGTGGAAGTGTGTCGAAGTCTCGGCTGCGTCTGCCTCTCACGGGAGACAAACTTGGTTCGCAGTGGACTTACGAGATGGTCTGCGTCTGGTGTAAGTCATCAGCTACACCTTTCTACTTATAAGTAGTTTGCGCTTTGGACACCCTGAGCAAGAATGTGATTGTTTGGTCAAATAGGCCATCCTCTGTGAGGTACTGCCGTCCCACACTATCTTGTCCTCTGATTGTGTGAGTGAAGTGGAGAGTTTTTTCTCCCTTGTCCAATGTCTTTGGTCTACTGCACTTACCCGACCGCCAGTGAGGTCGAAGGTGAAACTACTTCTGCAGCGCCATCAAGCGCATTAGTGTAGAAGGAGCCTACTACGTCGACCCGTCACGTACGTGTCCTATTTTTCTTGACACTTCAACATTCACATCCACGCACTCGATTAGGCTGTCTAGATGAGACGTCGCACTTGGCGACAACCCACAAGCTAATTTAATCTTAATTCCTATCTGGAAAAGGTTTATTCTGGTGAGCGATTCCAGCCTTAATCACGAACCCTTCAACCGAAATGGATGTGAGTTGTGGTGGGGTTGGGTAGATGGATGCGGAATGTAAGGTCGATTAGTTGATGAATGCAGCAAAAATGCGTGCGCTCGGGATGCTACTGGGAGTAGTCAGGTGGTTGTTGGCGGTCTTCTTCGGCAATGAGTCAAACGTGTCAAATACGAGGTTGGAGGGGATTTGCTGAAAAAGTCAACTGATGGTGGATGGAAGGTTTGATGGGGTGAAAACTAGTAACAATGTGACCTTTCCCCTCATGATGACGATGTTGGCAAGCGTTGATAGGTGTTTGCTTTCCAAAGGCACAGCGGCGCAGTCCATTGACCGGTTGATAGGAATCTCTTTTCTTTGAATGGTTTTGCACTCAGCAGTTCACTCCTCCAATGAATTGTGCACGCGCACGCATGACGTTGAAATGGGCTGATTGGAGGAGTTGGAATGCGAGAGTTTCTACTGTGGTGGAGGGTGATGTTGTTGGTGAGGGTAGGAAAGTCGATTTAGAGCCAAGGCGGTGGCAGAGTGAACAATGTGGGTTAAGCGGAGATCTCGGAGCTGTTGAAGTTGGTTCCTTCACCATTACTTTTAAGGGGAGGGTGATGCTGCATTTGAGGAACTACAAAGCGTTCTGCGTAATCAATGGCTTTTATTAAAATGATTTCTCATTCAACTGTTTTCTTTCTCTTGCCCACTACTGCCTCCTCCTCCTTCTTATCTGTCCTCTGTTCGATTGGAGCTGAATTTGGAGCGTTTGCCATCAAGACCGCAGGTCAATCCGCTGAATGCCTGTGAACTACTTCTCTTAACCATTTGAGAGCACCAGCGACGGCGCCAACATCACCACCAGCAAACGCAAAAGCAAGAGGTGTGATGTTTCCTACCCATCTTCGTTGGTACTGCTTTATCCCCATTTTGTATATATTTCAGTGCTATTATTACTATTATTGTTGTTATTATTATTATAAGCCTTTCCTTATTCGTGGTCTCTATGTGCCGGTGTGCAAGTGACTGGGTAGAGGTGGTGGAGTGAAGTACGCCTCCCCTTGGCAAGTGGTTAAGAGGGGAGGAAGGAAGGAGGAGACAGGGGCGGCATGGGAGGTGGGGTTGATGGTCCCCAATTCCTTCGGTCTTGTAAGTGTGAAGAAGCGGCCGTGAAGGTGGTTAATCCAACCCTTCAGATCAGCAGAGCTGCACGTATGCATGCATCTCGGCCTCCACGCAGTAGCAACTATCACAGAGGCAACAACGAAGCAGTGACATCGCCGAGCCTTTTCTCAACGTCCTTTATCCTCATCAAGCTACCTCGTTACCCACTCAACTAGTAATAGAGAATGTCCCCTACCTGTGCTCAAGCTACTGGCTCAGAGAAAGCAACAGCTAAGCAGGAATTGATGAACATCGAATTTATTGCAGCATGTCGAAAAACCAATTACTGAAAGCTTCTATCAATCAAACAAACTTAAGGCGAATCGAAGCATCAAGAGTGTCTTTTCTTACTAAGCTTAGCCTCCTGGTCAGGTTGAACTTAACCAACAGCAGGAAGAGGGGAATGGCCTAACGGATATCCACATTCTGCACACCTTCCCACCACAGAATTTAAGTCTAACTGAATGGACGCACTCAACTTTTCGCTGCAGCTCTTTCTCAATCGGAGTGAATTTGAGCATTTGCGCGCAGACGGTGTCGGGAAAAGTGACCAAGCAGAAAAAACAATGCTTCACCATCCTTTTACTGAACAGATCAGTAGCCAAAGAACTAAAATCTCGTAATTTCCCCTGCTTTGCCTGAAACGAGAGGTGGGCATTCGGCACCTCCTGCTCAAATTCGCTCTGAGTGAGAAATAACTGCCACAAAACTTGAGCGTGGCCATTTAACTAGCCTGAATTCTGAGGTGGATGGATGTGCGCAATGTAAATTGAGGTTGACTTTTTTGTCCTTTGTGCTGCCTGTAGGCCTCAACCTGATGATAGGGCTATACCTAGTGAGAAAACACAAAATTGATGCTTTTTATTACGCCTTGAGTTTGTTGGGTCGGTAGCAGCTTTTGGTGGTCATTTTTATCAACCTTATTTGACTACGGTTTGGCAGGCAGACACGTGTTCGACGAACGATTCTCGTCTAACTTTGAATACGAAACGGTCAGGCATATATGATGCAAAGGTGTCGACCTGAGGAAGCAGGTGGATGTCCGTCCCCACTGATGAATGATGTGATCACTCTAGTCGTGGAATTTGGCGGAGTGTTTCAGCAGGATTATTCACAGAGACAGCGGAGGTAGAGCAACAACATCGGTCCTCCTCCAAACGTGCTTAATCCTCACCACCCCATCTCGTTACTCATGTCACCAGTGATGGATACTGATACCCACCTGCATCCAATCTACTCGTTTCGTTCTACTACTTACCTTTGCGAATGTGTCGACACGCAGCTACTGACATTGCAGCAGCCTCACACATCGTGGAAACCACCCCTCAGTCAATGTGGATCGAGATTGTTCAAATGTGGTGTCTGCAGTCATGGTGCGTCTCCTTCCATTCAGCATTCATTGGTGGTCCCACCACTAAACGAGTGATGTCTGCACAACTTGCCTACTTGGACAGGCAGGAGCGTTTTACCCGTTACTCGTTACCATACTTAGTGAATTTCACCGTTTCATATGGATGCCAACACTTCTTGCATAGGTGGTATAATCAAACGTGCCCTTTCGACCTCAACGAATTCTCGTAGACTTTGCAGTCCTGAGGATCCACCAGGCACATAAGAGACAGAAGAGAGCAACTACAATACAATCTTTTTCACCCCACTGCTCGTCAATAAAGGAAGTTCAAGCCTTCGTTTGCAAGGATCCTGTATGTTGTGTATTTTAACAATGCCCCAAGTGGCATCGACAGCATCACTTTAAAAATTATTGAAGTGTAGGAATGCAGCTCTCGATTCTCCTCCTTGACTTTCACACACTTGGCATGAGCAGAGGTAGCAGATGGCCCACAAAGTCTCACATATTGCATGTGTTTGCGCTCAGCACACTCGGTTGATTGCTTCGATGACTTGGCGGTTACTCTGTTGGTGGATGAATTAGTCTGCGCAGCCTTCTTCTGCACGCATCTGGTCTATGCACTAGTGAATTGATGCCGCAATGCGATCTACATGGTGACATGGTGACAATAGGTTTTTTTACCACTAATTTGGAATAACTTAGACACTGATTTTGTTTCATTTTCTGCTGCTTGGTTACTCGTGCTCCTTACCTCCTATTCTCCTTCACTCTGGCATAGTTGTATGATTCAAATAAAGTTTTGGACACATCAAGTGCTCATTTTTGTAACCATTTTGAGAAGCGTCGTGTAGAAGGGATTGAAATTAGCAATGGTGCTTTGAAAGTGAGTAGATGAGTAGGTGTGAGGGACGCGATAGTCACCTGTAGGAGGTGGTGGTCGAGATCAATCGAATAAGTAGGAGGAAGAAACACTAAGTGGTACATGTAGTCAACTGGAATTACCAATATGCGCAGCATTTGTCTCCTCTCAAGTTTACTTAACCTCTTAGCATCGAATTGTCGTCGAGGCATGTGGTGACACCTGCTTTGAAGTACGAATGACTAATCTTGATGTCTTCACATCAAGATGGGCAACGCTGATCACCTTGAGACCGCGTTTTATCCACACAACAGGGTGATCTACACTGACCTGCCGGTACTTTGAATCCTAATGCTGCAATGAGCTGGACTCCACTTTGACTTGTGTGATGTATCGTAGAGACCGTCCAACAATTTACTTGACCACTTCTACCTTCAAAGAGCTCTGACACTTTGATTGCTTTGGTCCTTGTATTAGGTCACAGAAATGATATCAATGGCGAGCTAAGCTACGGCGATTGGCCAGGCATCGAATCTGCTCCACGTCATTGTTCGGATGTGCTAGTAACATTCACTCCCCTCTCACTTGCCGAGATATTAAGATGGATTTTTTGGATGCTTGACATTAGATTCCACTTCCCACTGTAGTCTTCAGTAGAACTGGCTGAGAATACAAGGACGCGACTGTTCGAGGGTAACTTGAGGGGTGTTGGGTAAATTGAAGGATACACACACCTCCTCCTTTAGTCCGAAGAGGATTAAGCGCCTTTGGAGGAGGACCAGTGCTATTGCTCTACCACCGCTGTTTCTGTGATTAGTGCTGCTGCGACACGCTGCTGATATCTACGACCAGACTGATCACAGCACCATTAGTGGAGCAGCACAGCAACCTCCATCCACCTTAGAATATTGGACTAGCTGATTAACCATGTTCAACTTTTGTGGTGGTCGGTTCTCGCCCAAAGAGTATTTGAGCAGGAGGTATTGAACGCTGAGAAATGTTATGTAATAAAAATTTATTTGAATAGGCCTGTCTCCCGACTCGGGCGGCGCAGGAGCCAGTACGAAATGCTATTTCTCCGGCCACCAATTCAGTTGGTATAATGACGGTGGCGATCTGTTCCTTCTGCTTGGTCACCTTTCCCAACATTCTCTGCGTGCAGATGCTCAAATTCACTCTGGGCGAGAATCGACCACCACAAAAAGTTGAGCGCGTCCATTCAGCCTAATCCAAATTCTGTGGTGGATAGGCATGCAGAATGCAAATTTCCGTCAGACATTTCTACACCTCGTGCTGTCGGCGGACTTCAGCCCAGCTAGAAGGCTGTGTCTAGTTAGGAAAGAGGGAATTGATGTTTCTTAAAACGCCTTGAGTTTGTTTGGTTGGTAGAAGCTTTCAGTGGTCGATTTCCTGACATGCTGCAATAAATTCGGCGTCCATTTCCTCCTACTTAGCCTTTGCTTCTCCAGAACGAGTGGCTCAAATACAGGTAGGTGGTATTCCCCATTGCTAGTTGCATGAGTGACGGGGTAGCTTGATGAGGATGAAGGACGTTATAAGAAGGCTCGACGGTGTCATTGCTTCGTTGCTGAACAGAACGGGTCAGATCAGCCACCACCACAGCCACTTCGTCACGTCGGCGCATTCGTTATAAATGTGCTGGGCTAAGTAGTTTTCAATGCTAGACGAGAAGCATTCAACGAATACGCTAGCTGCGAGAAATACTCCTTTTTTCAAGTCTGTGATTAGTGGTTGACTGTTGTTGAGAACAATGCCTCTAACCCTAACCTCCGTCGCAGTTAATTTTCTTAACCTACAAGCTGCCTAACAGCTAGGTCACCGGCTAACAAGCACGCTGGACCTAGTGCGCCAATTGACATTTACACTCAACACTTAAGTGGAGGCATTACTACTTACTGTTTAACCTGTCAACGGGCTTGTCATCCGCCCAGATCGCATCCTATTCAACCCAAACAGCACCCAAATTACTCTCAAGCTACTGATTTTGTCATCAAGTAAGCTAGGAATTGCGCCGGTGGATATTTTGGAACCACAGACGAGAACTGCTCTTTGCTGTCACTGCCGTCGGAGACTGTCCACAGTAGACTCTTAGCGCTCTTCACTCACGTGCGAGATGCTGTAAACAGCAAACAGGTTTTTTGTTTCTCCGTTTCTTTTTTCCTCTTTAATTCACAAACCCCAAAATCTCATAAGCACCATTACATTTATATTTGTTACAATAGTGTTAGAGTTTGCAAGGGTTGGCACAGGTCTGGGAAACACATCAAGTAATACCACTGATTCGCGAGTTGAATCCGCCTGCATGAGAGGATAAGTAGTTGACTGGACGAATGCTAAGAGGTTTGGCAATAATGGAACATTGTCGGGGAAAAACATCACTTAATTTGCAGCCTGTGGTTACTTAAGCCTGATTGCCAAGCGCCTCTGTCTCTTGGGTATTGATGGGCAGTATGCCTGTGTATGAAGGTGGAAGGAGGAGGCGACATGCTGACATAATGGCCGACCTCTTCCGATTGACAGTCAAATCATCTCATTCTTTTCGATGTCCGACACACACACGCCCAGAAAGATGTTCTGCGGTATGGCTACTCTTGCCACTCCAGTAAACAACGTATGATGCGATTTTTCTCCTCCATTTGTATCGTTGTCTCCTCAGCCATCAATCCTTAGTTTCTCGATCTAGTCTGCAGTGTCTGGACGCTGCCGCATTTGAATCCTGGTAATCGGTGCTATGAAGGGAACAAATCCTCTTTATGTGGTTGAGTTAATAGTCCTCATAGTTGGACAAAATGTGGTCAGGGCTTAGTAGTGCTGGAATTTTCGTCGCTATCCGACTTCACGAATGCCTTGAATGTTGGTGCTATTACTTCTCCTACTTAGATTAGCGAACGACCCTCGACCTGACCCATATCTTGCCTCCAACAGCAAGCGTGACACATTTGATGTGCCAATCTGCATTTTGTGTCAATGTCGCATACCTCGACGTGAGGACATATTGCTACAGATATTTGTACTTGCCATCAGTTGATACTGCAGCTGCCTTGTTGACCAGTGGACCAGTAGTTCGTGACTGTGGCTGCAGGTACTGCCACCATTCGCCACTTCTTACTCAATGAGGACCTTGCATACCACCAATGTTTCTGCCATAAGCTTTTACCTGATTCCGCTCAAGTAGGTGATAAGAATTAGGACTTGATGAAGCAAAAACCTCTTGTTGAATCGTGGCATCGTAACATAGTGCAGGGGAAGGGAGGTAAAGGAAAAGCAGAAGATTTGTCAAGGCTTTCCCTCCCTGCTTTTAATACTGAGTTGGCATTTCGCCACCGAAGCATTCACTAACGTTGCCAACTCGGAAGCCATTTCGGCACACCGGCACAATTGCACTATATGTGCTTGACGAAGTAGTCCTTCATGTTAGACGAGAGGCTGTCTACTCTCACACTACTTGCACTTAGGAAGAATGCTATGGTAGAAAATGAGGGATAAATGCTCTTTTGCGGTCAGAGATTTTTGGTTGCGGGCATGGAGGCATAAGACAAACTAACAAATCCTACAAATGTATGATAGACTAGACTTTTATTCTCTTAGAATGGGTAGAATGAGAGCAGGCTTTATTTGCACTAGCCGAGCAAAAAGATTCAGACGGTTTTATTTGCATTTCAATGCCATTTTTATGGACATAGGTCACATAGGTCAAGAGACTGACTTTAGGCAAACACCCAAATGGGATGTGCGTCACGCATTAGATATAACCCGAAGCACCGCAGTCACCACGTGAGAGAACTGCAGGTATGCAAGTATACGAAGCTCGTGCGGGAGAGAAAAATCTGCACTAAGCAATTTTCTTTTCGAAAATGCCATCACATCGCTGAAATGTGAGGATAGTTATGTGGCTGGCTCATTGCTCGTAGGAGCTAAGAAAAAGGTCTGATTTTCGTGCGTGGCAGTGAGCGGTCAGGAAGACGATGTGAGGTATGATGGGCGAACTAGGCAAGGCAAGGCTTGAGCTCCAGATAACAGTAGTGAACATAGACAGAATGCAGCAAATCAAGTACATGATGGCATACCAAATAGAGGTTCTATGCAAAATAATGAATTTGGCACATAAGACTTGATTCTTCTATCTTGATTACGTGTTATCACAATTTAATCTTAGAAGACAGCGAGACATCAAGGGCTGCTAAAGTGCAGCTTCTTGCCTAGTTGCTACACGCAGTCACATATTTGTCTCACTCTCGTCTTCAATAAGGTCCAAACATAGTCTTCAGATAGTCAATATTGGCAGCCTTCGTGTGCACTTCATTAATATCATCTGAAATTTTTTTAATTTTGTTGCATTTAGTTATCGTTGCACCATTCGTGGCCCCTTTGTTAACTTGCAGATCAGCAATGCAAATAATTGGCTGCAGGTGAGTCAGCTACTTAGCACAATGTTTTAACGGCGATTCGCCGTCTACGCATTTTAACTGTCGAGTAAATTTATCATGCTCCTATTAATCCATATGTCGGCCGAATAAGCAGGCTTGTCGAGCTGGGTAATCAAGAAGTGGACTAGGATTTCCCACTTGCTATGGCACCAACGAAACAACTGCCCATCCAACCGACCAACAGCTCCAACAAGGCTCATGCCTTGTCATGATAAGAAAGCTAGCATAATGCTAGGAAAGTGTACAGACACAATTAAGACCGATTAGGCCCGTTAGCCTGTTGATGGACTAGCCAGTGATTGCGAAACTCACTTGATAGCACTGTGAACTACGATCCAGCTAACTGAAGATGGTAGCTATGGTGATTGAAGCCTTTAGAGGAACGATCATTGTGAGAAGTCGCCTTCTGGTCTCCATTGTCGCTGTTGCTAAGGTTGTTGCTGTTAATAGGGGGCAGATAAGCAAAGACATGCTTCCCACTGCCGAATGAATCTGCCAGTTTGGTTGTCATATGATAATGAATGTCTGGCAGTTTCTTCATGTCTGCAGATTTGTTCCGTCAAATCGTTCTCTTAATCAGACGATGGGTGTTCAGAAGGCGTGCTTCTTGTTAAGGAACTGAACTAAATCCATATTGGCAAAGAATCCTTCAAGTGGCGTAAAACAACTTCCATTCCCTTGCAAAGAGTAGAGTAAGGAATTGAAATCCAAGAAAGAAGAAGTAAATGCAAAATCCCTTGTACACACTTCTACAGATCTGCTGGTAAACTTCCGCCATTGCGGCTGGAAATGGTGTACAAAGGAGCAGTCCCACTCGGCATTGAGATTGCATCTACACCAATGTGGTGAAAACCGTTTGAAAGTGGCTTCAGCAGGGTGCGTTATCATTATGCCTCAACTTGGTCGTACTCGGTGGTTACCGTGTCACTAAATGAGAGTTGTCAGTGCATCCGCATTTCTTTTATGCAGCAGAAATTATCGTCATATATTTACACATCGGGACTTACTTGCAAATTTAGGTGCTGACCACACGTCAACCGATTGACCAACACTCTATTCGTTCGTAATAACGCTAAATCAGAGGGTTTCAGTTCTTTAATTAGACTGGAATGTGTCCACGAGGCCACGGCTATTGCGTAGAATGACAACCAAATATAGTGGCTGTCGGAAGAAGTTTCCATGTGATAATGGAATAACGCGCACGAAAGAATGCACCATTTTTCCTTACTTGACAGCTTTGGGCAACTACGAGACGCCAACGGGACTGCAGGAAGCTTCCCATGATGCATTTAAGCCATCTAAGGTGACCTGGTATGAACGCATGCCTTAAGAATGTGTGATATCTTACTGACCATATGCCTAGTCATGGCATCAATTGGCCATGGCACATGGTTTCGGTCTTGCGTTCAGCTGTACAACGAGCAATTCATTGTCGTGTAACTGATGATTCAAGGATCATTAGACTTGACTATTTCAAAGATACTTTTACGTTTCTCAAATGTGCAAACCACCTGATGGGACACTGATAAATCAGATACGTGAACGGAATACAGGATTATTGACAGATGTGAACTAAGAAACCGAATGCAGTCGCTTCACACCCTGTCAGGTTTATTGATGGCACCGTCATGCGGCTCAAGTCACAGTAAACTTTAAAGGCCCTTTAGTGGCGTACGAGGAGGTATAAACGGCTTATTAGCGTCTTCACTGTTGTAAGGTGGAGCACAGATGCCATCTGCATTCGTCTTGGAGAGACACCCACCAGGAGGAAGATGGCGATGGTATCAATAAAATTTGGAGAGTCGTGACGTTAAAAGGCGTCTGCGATTTCAACGAATTACAAGTCTACTAACAACCACTCGAAGGTCAAGAGCAATCAGTTGTTGGTCGGGTTGACCATTGCATAAATCGTCGATGGCCACAGATCTGCATCTTTACTTAAGCGAATCCCCAAGTAAGCAGGTTGTGCAATCACTACTACGTTATGGCTGGAACATCATCTTGCGGACGCAATAGTGGCAAAGAAATAGCTTCCAGGTAGAACGAGTTGTTACCGTGTGAAATTCCTCGCTACAAATTCAGCAGCGGTATGCCAACACATCCGCATAAGTGCGATGGAGTGTGTGCATGTAGGCGACTTTCTGCACCATTGGTAAAGTGATGAACGAGGAGGCGTAATGACGGTTAAGTGTGATTAAAGAGGGACCAGTGTCATCGCTGTATTGCTTTGTCCCTGTAATAGGTGCCGCTTTAATCAGTTGAAGATGCAGGCACATACGCCGGCCTGTCAACTTGTACGGCCAGATTGACCACAGCATAATCCACTAACGTTGATGGTGCTGAAGCCGCTTCTTTGCACTGGCTCTTTTTCAGCACACATTTGTTGGATCAAATAGTCATCTTGGTTGAACGAAACGCATTTTGTGGGCATAGGATCCCATAGAGAGATGCTTGAAGTTGACATAGGCGAACACTACCTCTCCGCAGGTTTGTTAGGGTTGTCGCTAATGGACGATTTCTCTGCAATAAAGCCATATCGTCTCCCACTTCCACGATTAATAAGCTAGCCGTTTGGCAATTTTGGCATTTCGCTGGCATAACAATGTTGCAATGCTATTCTCTGTCTGCCTTTCATTCACCCAGCTTATCAAAATGAACTCGCTTGTTGGCCCGCATGGACAGGTAGCTGTACACTACTCATGACAGGAGTAGCAAGATTGTGGTCCTTCATCTAATTTTGTTCTCTAATCATTTCACTTCAGTGTGTCGTAAGTTCCTCACTACTCACTTCCTTATTGACTTTCGTTTTCTAGGAACGAGTAGAGTGAGAGCAAGTGGCGAGCAATCCTCATTGTTGGTGAAGCGATGAGAGGGACAGAGTAATGAGTGCAAAGCTGATTTAAAGTTTACTTCTCCCTTGCAGGAAGATGACAACGCTTTCGTAGCGAAAAGCTTGTTCGCTGAACGCTTCTCGTTTAGCATTGATGAACACTTAACCACGCATATATATAGGGAATATGCTGACATAACAGGGCGCCACGACAGATATGTCAATACACTGCTGCTGACTTTGCACCTAGAAATTGCACAGAAAGGACTAGCCTCCTTCTATCGTTCACACTTGGCTCAGTCACGAAACAGGCCATGTCTGCACAACTTTTCTACTCAAGCAAACAGGTGTGAGGTGCGTGTTCAAAGTGTGTGGTAGATTTGCATTCATCTATTCCTTCTCGACTTCACTTCCCTGAGATGGGTAAGGAGAGTGCACGCAGGCAGGTGTTCGCTATCCAATATTGGAGTCTCTCAATTCGATTCCCGTTCGATCCTGACCTCCAACGTTTGCGGTTTCTCTCCTGGCCATAAATTCCTCGGTGGCGCTCTTCATCGTTGGTGATGTAATTGAGTGTACTGACATGTGAGAAGAGGTCGTTGAAGTGTGATGGCAGAGCTAGATAGAGATGTTCAAGCAAACTGTGTCTGCTAGAATGACAAAGCTGCTACACGAGAAAGTAGCCTTTTAGAGGTATTTGGCTAGTTCTTTTAAATAGAGTTGACGTGGAATGCCAGTTGTGAAGAGGTCAGTTGAATTGCCATTATGGCAATCCAATCCAATCCTCCTTTCCAAGAAAATCATTTCTGTCCTGTCCATTGTACGCATTATCACACCAAAATGGTAAATAAATACTGTTAAGACTTTAAATTATTCCTGACAGGCTTATGACCTATTTACATGCAAGATGGATGGAGTGGGTGCATTTATTATTGCAACTGCAGAAAGTGATTAAATGCGCACTTAAATGCTGAATGAATTAAAAGGAATACAGTAGAAGAAGCAGTAATGAGTGACTAAACTGTAATTGTTAAACTACGCCGCGCGCAGAAAATAAGAGCGACCTCATCGTCGGGTTGCGGTGACACCGCGAAGTTGGTTGTCTCCCGATCCACTGAGGCCGATGGCAGCTTTCGTTGGTGGCGTCCACAGGGTCTCGCCTCAACTACAACTGAGCGCCCGTGGCGCTTCCCTGCTCCGCCTTCCCTCCTTGTCACATCTACAAGGCAACAGATTTATTAGCGAAATAGGCACACTTACAGTTGACAGCGGACTCGAGGAATGCAACCATTCTTCGAAGGTAGGCCTAAGCGATAAGGCCAATTGTATTGCTCAGATTGGGAAGTGCGAAGCACCTCATTTAAACTCATGTGATAAGCGAATTACAATATATTGTGCGTGGATGTTGTTACACTGACAACTCCCTTCGATGTCCCCAAAGAAAGTATGTGAATAAAGGGGAAGAAGATCTACGACGCCCCAACAGAATTTGACACTCATCATGCTAACCTTGATCATGTGTCCATTACCTTTACGGAAGATACACATTTTAACAAATCGCTCTGCTACATTTTGAGTTGGCATTTCTCGGTTGCTATGTCTGCACATCCTGGTGTGCGTGGACGTAGTGGCACAGTTGCTAACTTCGTCATTACTATCTGATTTGTACATCAATCACATCAACAGTTGTTTCATTCAGTGAGGTGTTGCTACGCCCTCTACCTCCGTGTGATAGCTGGCATGACATGAAGGCTAAAACAATGAGTTTTGTAGCCGTTGAGCAGCTAATCATGTTGAGCCCACAAATTTTATGTTAATTCACCTCGGCGACTTAGCAGCTCTACACTTCCAAGCTTACGAACGCGAGACGACACACCCTGCTCGACCTCCTTCTCCAGTTTCTACTACTGCATGCAAACCGACACGACGTCTTCTCGTCTGCTCCCTCATTTTCCCATTCACCTTAGTAATGCACCTTCTGCCCGACTTTTCTCATTCTGTCTTTGTTCCTTGTAACCATCCGGTCCTCGCTGTTGCGTAAGTTGTTAAGTGACTGAGCAATCGAACCATCCACCTGACCAACAGCTCTGATGGGGCTCATCCCTTGGTGCTGTAGGCAGTTGGCAGCTATTCCACACTACCTACGTTCTCTGCGGTGCATAGGTAGACCATCACATTAAATGGTCGCTGGCGTCCATTACGATCCAGTAGTTGGGCTTGATTGTGTGGCTTCCAACAATCCACTAGCCAGTCACCGCCTGGGTGCGATACCTTTGTAGGCGAAAGTGGGTTCGCTCCTCTCATGGCAGTGGATCTCATTTCCGGTGGAGTGACATTGCCAGTTGTGTCTCGCCAAGGCCACTATCAGGGCAAACTCTGTGCACATGGTTTTGTAGGTCTTTGACGTCAGTGTAGCCCTTCGGATGCGCCTACACACGCTAGATTGTGTGGCTCCATTTACTTGAGTGGCAGAGTTCCACCACAACTCACGAAACTGCCCTCGGTGTCAAACCACAACCACTTGAAGTTGTAATGTTGGGAGTCGGGCGGATTGCTCGTGTCCTCTTCATTTCCCTCCTAACTACGCACCACCTGCAACAACCGACAGATCCTGAAATGCTGATGTGATCCTTGCTAAGGTATTAGAGGGGCTACATCCACATGCACTTGCTACCTCCTCCTTTCACTTATTCAACTGATTCCCATTGTCCCCTATGGATTTCGGGAGTCAGCTTTGCCACAACAAGATCGCCAATTCCCTTGCTCACCTCGATGCGCTTTACATGACATACGTTGAGTCCCAACTTTATGTAAAAACGGAAACGTAGAAGGATACTTAGAAGGTGCTGCAAGTATTGCAGCTCATCAAAAGTAGCAATTTTGCCCTCAACATTTCCCATCTTTAAAAAGCCTAGCTCTTACTCCCCTTCTATATCTGCTCACTCGCTCCCCCATCTTTTGGTACCCTAACAAGTCTCTACCAATTCATTTTTACACATAGATACTCAATTCTTTCAAATAAAACCTATGCTCACAGCTACCATCTGAGCATTCATCTGAGCTCCTCACCTTCACTTCTGTAAAGCACTCGTTACTCACTTGTGCTCCAACCGTTTTAGCTACCCAACTATCTTGTTAACCGATCATACTAAGTAAGGGGAAGACAGGAGCAATAACTCACAACAGTGCACTCTCCTATGTGGCCAACAAAGGAAAATAATTCATAGCAACTATCAACAAGACTTAATACTGCCTCCTTTGTACTTTTTGTTAAGCTTGTTGCACTGACAGATTAAGCATTGCTTTGTTACATCTGCTGTACCCAAGCCATCAATACGTCTGCACTCCATTAGGCCACGTTGATCGCACCTTCCACATTGTTGTCACACACTTCTACCGCTCGTTTCGCCTACATACGAATAAGCATAAACACACTTTAGCGGCAAGCAGGCACCTTCTCACGCGGCAGTTTTTGCAGGGCTTTCTCGTGTCCTCCAGTAGGCGGACGTTAGGAGCCCACACGTGCACTACTGAAATAACAAAAGTAGCACTACACCACATGGATCTCTGATGCCTCCTATGGCTGACAATCGTCTCCTTCACGTGGGTGTTTCTAACACACTCACCACAACTTTATGATGGCAGTGAAGCGCTAGTATGCCAAGTTCATCAGACCTTTGATGGAAATCCCTGCATAAAGAGGAGGGAGAGGAAGGTAACTCACAAGAACCTCCGTAATAATCATTTCAAGTAGTGTGGCAAGGATACCCGGATCGGCGGTGACGCTGGAAGCACTAAGAGGAGTCGGTGTGATGCCACAGATGGGGTTGTTGAGAGCACAATCATCCAAGTGTCCCATCAGCTAGTTCAACGTTGCCCCATGTTCGAGACTGTTGTTAGACGGGCACGTGGATAGGCGTTGCATGTAATGTCCATGCCCTGTTGCAGTAGCCCCACCACGCTCTCCTCTGCTACCGCCCTTCACTGCTGCCACTGTTGGTCACTGGTTTCACCTAGCAGATGCGATTAAAGCAAATCAGATTCAAAAGATTGAAAAAAATCAAATACGACTTATGATTCATTGCTGTGAATTTGAGACAAATCAAAAGATGTCGTGCCATGTTTACTTACAAGGGCAATTTAAGGTATTAAGTAGAGTAAAAAGTAAAGAGCGTCATCATTTCATTAAGCGATGAATGCAAAGGTCTGCCAGTTATCTAAAATTTATGTGAAGGCCAGTAGAGGATGAAGTATCTTTGGAAATTCGCCACTTGTGTGACTCACTAGTAGCATGTTATCCCTTATTTGGACCTTGATCAACCACGTCCACCCATTCATTCATTTCAATGGTAGGGAGCACAAGTAACCAAACATTAAAATAAGGGAAGAAAACCAGTATCAAATTTAATTTAAATTGACAGCAACACCTCTAATGTCATTAAGCTATCAGGTAGCAGCAGTTCACTAATGCGCAGCCTCGGCATGTGCAGAAGAAGGCTGCGCAGACTATTTCATCCTCCTGATAGCAGCTTCGCAAAGTCACCGAAGCATGAACATTGCGGCGATGTGACCGTCTCGTCTGTCATAGACGAGAAGACGAGGATTTGAAAATGATCTGCATGCGCAGCGGCGCCTAAACATCCGAGCGTGCCGGACGCGAGCATTTGGATTCAATGAGACCTTGTGTACTAACTGCTCACACTCTGCTTGTTCCAAGGGCGAGAAGGTCAAAGAGGGGTGACGAATCTCACAACCTTTGGACCCTTCGCAATGCGCTCTTTTAATTAATCCTTTCATTTTACTACTTGAAGAATTGACTTTCAAGTGATGCGGTCAATGTCGGATTTCAGTCAGCGATCGTTCAAGTTGCCGTTCGTTAGTCTTGTCCCTAACTAGGCAACTGATGGGTCTGGCTGTAGCTGCGGGTGATCTAGCTCACCATTTTCTCTCATTTGGCAATCGAGTGCGTAGGTTATAATGGGGGAAGGTCAAATGTCAATTAGGCATAGCTCTGGATGTCGACAAATCAATAGATCAGCAAACACGCTACCGACATGGACAACACCACCAAAAGTAAGAACCTCAGAAGCAGTTGCAAACGTTTACTCCATTCAAAATTGGTTTACACTCCACTGAGTAACTAGCCATCTGAGAGTAACATGGGCAAAATGATCTTCCATCCTTATGCGAATCAGACATTACTTTCCTAATATCTGCCCTTTTTCCAAGCCTTTTCTCTTTCCACGCCGATGCTATCTATCCTTGCACGAATGACATCTCTTTCAAACAAGTGCGCATTCTTGCACACCTACAACAGTTGACTTGCTGAAGGAGTAGGGGAAAAGGAGGATTGAGCGCAATTTGAGCTGACTAGGATGTCACCCTGAGTTCAGTGAGAAGGTTGTGGGCTTCGAGCCACAGCAGCCTCTCAGTGTCCTTCGATTGCGGTCTACCAACTACAAGAATCCTAAGCGCCGCATGCAAAGAATTCGTATTGCTCTTTGTGGATTGTGCAAGATTTCACTTGGGTTTGAAAGACAATGACATTCAAGCGAGGATCGAATGCATCGGTGTGGAAAGAATAAAGGCTGGGTCGAGATGCTTATAGCAGTTGTGGGAAGACAATACGCTTGAAGTCTCACCACAAGCCTGATAAGTGGCCTCAGTGTATGCGTAAAGTAGAGGGGGGAGAGTAAGGAGTCGATGCTGAGATTTTCTCGAGAAATAGCTCCACCACATTACCTCAGCCATATACCTCAAACAGATGGTGATGCTGCATTCACATCCTGGTTAAGGCTGCTGCAACACAACCTCTTTACGTAGTTGTGCAGTGCTCTTAGGTCAAGGCAGCACTAACCACTGAGATGTGAAGAGAAGCACAGTTATGCACGCCAGCTCGGTCGTCATTGGCATCTCTGGCTGCGACGGTCATAGTCATAAGCACTCGCGTCCATCTGCTAGACTGAACGACTGAATTAATTACGGCTTATGCGCTTCACATAGGCTTGGCTTAGTAGTCCTCAATGGTGAACGAGAAGTGTTCAGCGAATACCATTCTTGCTGCGGAGCCGTCATCATCTGCCTTCGAGAGAGAAAAGTGCTCTCATAACACTTATCACTCTGCCTCGTTCATCAATCACCAAAGCTGTGTTAAAGCTGAGTCTGCAATGCATTTCGATGGGTTTGTTGGTTTCTGTAATTGGATCTGTGCATCCTCCTTCCCTCATTTTTTTGCATAGCTTTTATTTCCTTAGAAAGCGTAGAGTGCGATTTGCCAGGAAGTACTTTTAATTGATGTGATGCTGATGACAACAGTTCTAAAGCCAGAGGCGTGTTCTTTGGACGCTTCTTTCTGAATATTGGGGACTACTTAGTCAAACATGAATAATACATGGGAGAAAATGGGGTGACGCGATTTGTAGCTGGAGAGGAGGGAGCATTTGGCAACGCGCTCCCTCCATTCGGATAAAGACCGTATAAAAGAGGTTTCAGTAGATTGTGTTATCAATATTTAGCAATTTATTTGTACTGGATGATTACCCCGTCACGATGCAGGAGTTGTCAGCTAACCTGCACTTTTCGCATGCCTCCAACCCCATCGTTATGTATTCACACATTATGACTGCAAAGTTTCAGGTCAGGTCTACATGTGGCCCACTCACACTTTCACGCACCCACCACGCGTTAACCGGTTGATCCACTTCACATTCGTTTGTGGTACCGTCAAGCCAAAGGATCCATATTCTTTATTTAGACGGGAATGAGTGCATTCGTCATCATTTCATTAAGCGATGAATGCAAAGGTCTGCCAGTTATCTAAAATTTATGTGAAGGCCAGTAGAGGATGAAGTATCTTTGGAAATTCGCCACTTGTGTGACTCACTAGTAGCATGTTATCCCTTATTTGGACCATGTAGTCACCCACCTTGATCCGCCACGTCCACCCATTCATTCATTTTAATGTCGCCTTGGTTAGGTACTCACAACGCAACATGGCTGCTACGACCCGGTAACGAATGCGAACAGGTCTGGAGATGGATGAGTAGACCCATTCACAATATCGTTTCCACGCAATGCTTTCCACCTTGCCGTGAGTAGTCAGGATATGAGTTTATTTCACTAACCCAATGCAAGGTGTCAGATAAAAAGTGTGAGATCAAATAACTCGCTTTTAGCAGTACCACATTTCAATAGCAAAAGCAGCTCTAAGCATGCACATCACAATCTCAGTTAAGTATAAATTCGGTGCTTAAAACATTCGCACTAAAATATGTATTGTTGCATTTGCCATTACGCGTGGCATCGCTAACCACTGCTGCTATCTCGCAAAATTTAATGCGAGCGTAAAGTTGAATCAATTGTGTTTTTAGAGGCGTTACTCTTATCACACAGATCACCCCTTGTTTTTAATTGTCGTTTTCATGACCACAATTGACGCTTCGCTCTAAGGTGACGACGCGGTAGTTTGACTGACATTTCTGCTGGCTCAACGTCTCCTCGTGCAATGATGGCGATTTCGCGCATTATTTTGTTGTTATGGACGAATAAAAGGGCACCCAAGTTCGTGTGTGTATTAGCCGTTGTAGTGCTGCCGTTTGAAGCATTTTGTTTGGCAAGTTAATCTTTACATTACCCAATCATGATGTTTGCTATTCTGGATAGCTGCTGAAAATGGGTCGATCTTTCTAAGTTCAGGTTGACTAAATGCAATTGCCATGGGAACAGCATCATCAATGTGGGTTGACGAGAAAGAGATGACGATGCGAAGCTAGTAGCATTTTGGTCCACTGAGGCCGACGGCAGCTTCTGTTGATGGCGTCTGCACAGTCTCGCCTCTACTCTAACTGAGCACCGGTGGTGCTCCCTCGGATCACCTTTCCTCCTTATCAGATGTATAAAGCTGCGAATTTGTTAGCGAACTGGGCACGCCTACGGTTGACAATGGTTCGAATGCATTAAACAATCTCTCACATGCAGAACCATGTACGAGGCGGTGTTATTGTTGGCCAAGTGAGAAGAGAGTGAAGCTTATTGTGCTGCTTTAATCTAGCAATGCAAAGGTCGCGTACGCAAGCAGAAATGTTGCGTGGACCATTTCTTTGTCCCATAACATCGAAATCGCACCAGCAAAATGTGAAGTTCGCGACGATGCGGCTGACAAATCGATTGTTGTTGTATAGGTAATCAAATCAAAAGGTCGAATTTGTGAGGAGTTGACTTTTAAGAGTGGTTGTGAGGATGAGAAGGAGGACGAGGTATTGTTCCGTATTTATAAGGTTGAAAGTGTAAGGATGCTGAGTCCCATTTGTTAAGCTGTTTGATTTTGGGATTCGTTTGTGCGCGTGTGGTGTTTAAATATTGCTTAGGAATTAGAGGTGCTAAGTGCATTGCAGTCGCATAAATGAAGAGATTGAGCCCGTGGATCTAGCATAATCTGTGGCTCAATGGCTACAACTCATTGTTTTAGCCTTCTCCTCATGGCAACTACCACAGGATGGTAGAAGGTCAAATGGTATTCCATTGTCCGAAGGACATTTCACAATGGAAGAAGACGCAATAGTCACCACACTGGCTGACGCTGATGGGGTGTTGTTTTGGAGTGATCTCGACCTCGTCAGCATGCCCTGTCGTGTTGCACCACTGTTGCTGATGCCATGCAAAAGAGCTGACAGAAAGAGACCACTTTGCCACAGACTAGTGGGGAAAGGGAAAGGTGGCCATCAAGTCCGGTTATTAAGGTATTGCATCTACTTTTATCTGATTTCACATCAAAATGAAAAACAGAGCGTGGAGGGAAGACTTTGACCTCTAGCCACAGTCACACCCATTGGTTCGTTGGACACAGACCATCTCATTAATATTCTGGTCCGCTGGTCAACGAATGGCTTCGCATCGACTAATCGCAAGCACAAGTGACAATATTTAAATGACCACTGTGATGTCCTCATACAACGCTTGACAAAGCACTGCAAGTCGGTCGCATCGACGACAGTAACGGAGACGTCTGGGTGGGAGTCTGTGCTTTAGACGATGTCTGTTGAGTGTATTGATGGTAGCCGATTGCTTTCCACCTCTGAGTGATCGTCAGTAGACTTGAAATTCGCTGGAATTTCGGCAACCACAGCAGCTCGATGCATCGATTTCCTAGTTCTAATCAATGCTGTCTCTAGCGTTCCTCTAGAAGGGTCCTTTCGGAAGCGGATGGGTATAACAATGAGCGATCATAGACAGAAGCGACAAAGAAAGGCAAACCGGTTGACCCGCTTTTCATTCCTTTGTGATACTATCAAACCAAATGAGCCATATTCTTTATTTAAACGAGAATGAGTGCATTAGGCTATGGCTGGTATGTACGGTGGCAGCTGTCAGTGGACATTTCTAAGCGATGACTGAACAAAGCAACCGATAACACACATTACGTTCCCCTAATTGAGAGCTGTGAGCAACTGCAAGACGCCAACGGGATCGCAGAAGACTTCTCATGATGCGCTTACACCCTGCAAGGCGACCTGGTAGGAACGCATGCCTTAAGGGCGTGCGATGTCTTACTACCCACAAGTCTAGTTATGGTATCAGCCGACCGAGATACGAGGTATCAGTCTCGTGCTTAGCAATACGATGGGCAAGTATCAATAGACTTGACTGTTCAAGGGTACGTCAACCAGCCTCGATAAATTTCAGGCCTTGCCCAACTTCGTCCTCACAATCATCCGGTCGACTTTACCATCGCATTCGTCGCGCTAGCTCCTTGCAAGTGGGATGTCTACAGAGGTGTCCATCTGACCAAGCGAGTTTTCTCAATTTCCGTGGCGTTGGGACCCTCTAGGGGGATAAGGAACTGAAAAGAACAAATAACAGGAATTTTTTCCAACTTCCTCGCTCGTCAGATTCTATTGCTGTGAGTAGCTGCCTTTGCCTTCCTCTGAGCTACCACTGTTTGAGATAGTTGGTTAACGAGATAATTGGGTTAGTCTAACGGGTCAGAAGATAAATGAGTAGCGTGTGCTTAAGGGAGATGGAGATGAGTAGCATGAGAGTCTTGAATGTAAATGCTGTTGAGTGCTCAAATGAGAGCTAAGAACATGGGTTTTGAATTCAAAGAACTGATTGGTAAGGACTTGTTAGGGCATCACAGGATTGGATGAATGAGTAGAAGAAGGGAGGGCAGAGGGAGCCGGACTTCTTGAAGAGGGGAACAAGTGGGCGCCGCAATCGCTACTCTCGATGAGCTGCAGTACGTAAAGCAACTTCTAAGCATCTGCCTATTTACCCTCTTTTACCAAAGACAGAAAACTACGTGTGCCACACAAAGCGCACCACACTCAGCAAGAAACTTTCTTGTCTTGTTGCGGTCTCTTTCCCGCAGTCTAATTAGTTCAGCCATAAGCCGCACACACACACCTGTCCTTCCATGCAAGTAAATAAGCGAGCTGACTGATTGGCATATAGGCACGGAAAGACGTCTCGCAGATGCATTCGTTGTCTGACTTCATCATCAAGTCACCGAAATTTTGGAAGGGCTATATGGCTGCCTTATCGGTCGTCGGGGCGAAGATGACATGACTTGTCGTAGAGAAATTTTCGATTTTTGACAACTCCAACAGGCCTATGGAGAGGTGTTACACATCAACGTCAACTCCACATATTACACCATGGGCTTGTACGTCTGCTCCTGCCCCAAAATAAACTATAGGCCTGCATATTCGCCTTCATCCTCCGCCTCACTTGAGAGGCGTACTTTGCTCTCTATAGAGGAGTGCGATTACAGTCAACCCACGGGACGTTGAAGGGCACTCGTTAATCACACCTTGCTGCTATGGAAAGAGCACTTAGCTCCCTACCTCTGAGAATCTGGCATCTTCTTCGGACTAATACAGGAGGTGTACCTCTTCCAATTCACCCAACATCCCTAAGGTTACCTTCAAACCGCCAGTTTTAGTGAAGACTAAAGTGAGAAGTGGAATCTAACGTCAAATATCCGGAATATCCATCTTATAATTCCGATGGGGGAGAGAGAGAGTGAATGTTACTAGCACATCCAAGCAACGAATGAGCCAATGTCCACCCGGACCTGGAAGCACAATCTTCTCCCTTTATTAACCAATGTCATAATGTGGCGATGTGAACCAGTGCAACGTCAAAGACTGCCACGATATGACTTTCTGCTAACTCATTTTACGCAGTCACGTATTCATTCCACAGCCTCCCCTAAAAAGTTTAGATACAGTCTTTAAGAAGTCACTACTGCCGACTTTCTGCTAACTCATTTTCGCAGTCACGTATTCATCCTACGTCCTTCCCTAAAGAGTTCAGATACAGTCTTTAAGAAGTCACCATTGCCAGCTTTCGTTTGTGTATCACTAATGTTGTGCATATTGGTACTTCCAGTGGATTATGCGCATCACTTACTCTTTCCTTTTATTTATTCCACTAATCTCGACCGCTACCTACAGGTGGCCTTTGCATCCCTCACACCTACTCACCTACCCACCTCCAACGCATCATTGCTTATCTTATTCTCTTTTAGTCGATACTGTCCTTAAAATAGTTAATGAAACTAGCACTTGATGTGGCCAAAACTTTATTTGGATCAGATCACAATGCCACAGTGAAAGAGGATAGAAAGTAAGGAGCACTAGCAACCAAGCAGCAAAACTGCAAAGAAAAGTTGAATTGACAGGAGCACCTCTACTGTCACCATGTCACCAGGTTGACTGCATTGCGACAGCAGTTCACCAGTGCAAAGACTAGGTACGTACAGAAGAAGGCTGCGCAGACTACTTCATCCTCCGACAGCGTCATCACCAAACTACCGAACGATGAAACTTGCGACGCCGTAGCCGCCTTATCTGTCTTCGAAGAGAAGACGAGGATCTAATATGATGTTAGTTCGGTGAGTACTTTACTTTCTTAAAGGAAGATGACGACGATTCGGCAGCCAGAGACGTGTTCGTCGAACACATCTCGTCTAACATTGAGGACTAATTAGCTAAAGCATATATAATGCAAACGTGTCGATCTGACGAAGTGGCTACACATTCGTCTCTACTAATGATGCTNGAGGATTTGAAACTGAACTGCGTGGCAGCGAGGTGTTCGGAAGGCGATGTGAGTCGCTGTTGCAAGCAGGGATCGAATGTAACGAATCTAGCACTCGATGTGGCCAAAACTTTATTTGGATCAGATCACAATGCCTAGAGTGAAAGAGGACAGAAAGTAAGGAGCACTAGCAACCAAGCAGCAAAAACTGCAAAGAAAAGTTGAATTGACAGGAGCACCTCTACTGTCACCATGTCACCAGGTTGACTGCATTGCGACAGCAGTTCACCAGTGCAAAGACTAGGTACGTACAGAAGAAGGCTCCGCAGACGACTTCATCCTCCGACAGCGTCATCACCAAACTACCGAACGATGAAACTTGCGGCGCCGTAGCCGCCTTATCTGTCTTCGAAGAGAAGACGGGGATCTGATATGATGTTAGTTCAGTGAGTACTTTACTTTCTTAAAGGAAGATGACGACGATTCGGTAGCCAGGGACGCGTTCGTCGAACGCATCTCGTCTAACATTGAGGACTAATTAGCTAAAGCGTATATAATGCAAACGTGTCGACCTGACGAAGAGGCTACACATTCGTCTCCACTAATGATGCTGTGGTCAGTCTGGCCGTAGAATCCAGCAGTGTTGCAACAGCGCCAATCGCATTAACAGTGGCGGTGGAGCAACAGCACCGGTTCTGGATACTGATACCCAACTACATCCAATCTACTCGTTTTGAGCGAAAGAGGACCAAGTAAGGAAAGACGAACTTCGCACCTTTACACACCCTTGCGAATGCTGCCTCCATAAGTTTTGGGACTCGATGAACTTTGTCCTCACAAGCATCCAGTGAAAATCACCGTCTCATGTCGGTGCGTACACTTTTTGCATGATTGATGTCATAGGAGGTGCCCTTTCGACCCAAGCGAGTTCCCGTAGTCTTCGTAGTCTTAGGGATTCACTGATCACAGAAGAGGCAAGAGAAAACAAGCATAAAAATCTTTCCCGCCTCACTGCTTGCCAGTAAGTAGCTCTCGTGGTTTCGTCTGCAAGGATGCCGTGTGATGCCTGTTTTAACGACGTCCCACGCAGCATCAATCCCATCACTTGAAATCGAATTCTCGAAGTAATGAAATGAAAGTATTGCTTAAAGAGCTGTTTGCAATGCGTGCAAAGGTCGTCGTGTTCGTCTCTCCTTCTTGATCTTTACACTCTTGGAACAAGCAGAGTGTGAGCGGTTAGCACACAAAACCTCATAGAATCCAACTGCTCGAGTCTGGCGCGCTCGGGTTATTGGGAGCTGCTGCGCACGCAGTTCATTTTCAAATCCTCGTCTTCTTGTCGAAGACAGACAAGGCAGTCACTTCGCTGCAATGTTCATGCTTCGGTGACTTTGCGAAGCTGCTATCAAAGGCTGAATTAGTCTGCGTAGCCTTTTTCTGCACATAACGAGGCTGCGCTTTAGTGAACTGCTGCTACCTGGCAACATAATGACATTCGAGTTGTTGCTGTCAATTTAAATTTACTTTGATACTGGTTTTCTTTCCTTATTTTGATGTCTGGCTGCTCGTGCTTCTTACCTTTTATCCGCTTTAACTTTGGCATAGTGGTATGATTCAATCAAGTTTCGCCCACTTCAAGTGCTAATTTTCATTACTCATTTTGGGAAGCGTCGTGCAAAGGGGGATGGGATAAGCAACGGTGCTTTAGGGTGGGTAGGTGAGTATGTGTGAGGGACGCCATAGTAACCTGTAGGAGGTGGTCAGGATTAATCAAATAAGTTGGAAAGGGAAGCAGTAATTAATGCGGATAATTCACTAGAATCACCAATGTGCACAACAGTATTCTGATCCCAATTTCACTTCACTACTTAGCATCGAATTGTCGTCTATCTCTCCCACTAGCCAAATGCCCTCGCACTCGATGACTTCAGACCTCGCACAGAGTCGTCAGAATGACGTCAGTGACAAACCAGACAAAAGTGTCTGCCCAGCCAGCATAGGCATAGACATAGACACAGAGGGGTAATCACCTTAGGTTGAATGAATTCTTTAGCAATTTCTTAATCCATTTACCAACTTCTAAAGGATTTTACCTCTACATTTCAGTAGTTGTTGAGGTAGTGCCTGGTCGTATTATTTGAAGCAGACAACCTCTCAGCAATGTGGCTACCCGCAGTCAATTCGGCACTAAACTCTTGGATGTCGACAAGGTGAATGACACTTTCATATTACTGGAAACTGGTCAGGAAATGCAGCACTGATAACATTATCACAAAAGCACTTGTTCTTCACTGGGAAAGACTTGCCTAACAGGGTGTATCAAGTGATTAAGACAGACGCCTTGAGACAAGGAGAGGAGACAATAGCTTACAGTGGGTTCGTCTCAATGTGTTGGACGCATAAGTCGAAATGAGGAAATTCAAGGTATGCAACTTCGTTACCGTTGGGTGGCAAAGTAAACAAATCTCTGGTTCTCAAAGTTCATTGATGGTATCGACGCACTCCGAAGAACACTGACAAAGCAGCACAATCGCTAGCTGTTGGTCAGGCGGATTTTCAGTTGGTTTGCTGCTTTGGCCAGTCACGAACTCAACAACTTGCGCGACAGAATGGCAAGTTGTGAATTAATCCAACGAACTCTGGCAGAGAGCGTTGTCCATCTATGATGTCAATTGCCATATTCTTAGCTTCCATTGGAGCCTTCAACAACATTTACATTCAAGGCTCTCATACTGCTCATCTTCATCTCTCCTAGTTATCCGCTGCTCATTTATCTTCTGACTCATTAGGCTAACCCAGCTGTCTCGTTAACCAACAATCTCAAACAGTGGTAGCTCAGAGGAAGGCAAAGGCAGCTACTTACAGCAATAGAATCTGACGAGCAAGGAAGTGGGATAAATTCTCTCTTATTTGTTCTTTTCAGTCCCTTATCTCCCCCGTGGGTCCTAACACCACCGAAATGACAAGAACTTGCTTAGTCAGGAGGACACCTCTAAAGATATCACACTTGCGAGAAGTAAGCGCAACGAATGCGATAGTAAAGCCGACTAGACTGTTGTAAGGCCTAAAATTTATCGAGGCTGGTAGATGCACCTCTGAAAAGTCAATTTTACTGATACTTGACCCAATTTTTACACAACCACGGATTGTCCATCGTATTGCTAAGCGCAAGGCCGGAACCTTGTATCTCGGTTGATTGATGCCATAACTAGGCTTGTGGTCAGTAAGACATCGCACACCCTTAAGGCATGCGTTCCTACCAAGTCTCCTTGCAGGGTCTGGGCTCATCATGAGAAGCTTCCTACGATCCCGTTGACGTCTTGCAGTTGCTCATAGCTGGCAAGTAGGAAAGAAAGTGATGTGTTTTATCGGTTGCTTTGTTTAAACATCGCTTAGAAACGTCCACTGATAGCTGCCACCGTGCATACTAGCCATAGCCGAATGCACTCATTCTCGTCTAAATAAAGAATATGGATCCTTTGGTTTGACGGTACTACAAACGAATGTAAAGTGAATCAACCGGTTAACGCGTGGTGGATGCTTGAGAGTGTGAGTGGGCCACATGTAGACCTGACCTGAAACTTTACAGTCACAATGTGTTAATACATAACGATGGAGTTGGAGGCATGCGAGAAATGCAGGTGAGCTGACAACTCCTGCATCGTGACCGGATAATCATCCAGTACAAATAAATTGCGAAATATTGATGGCACAATCTACTGAAACCTCCTTTAAACGGTCTTTATCCGAATGGAGGGAATGTCATCCTCCATGCAAGGTGGGGCTGCTCCTTTGCACCCCGTTTCCATCTTCGAGATAAGAAGTTCAGCAATATGTCTGCAGAAGTGTGCACAATAGATTGTGCGGTTATCAACTCCCCCTTGGCCTTCGATTGCTTACTTTACTCGTCGCAAGAGAACGAAAGTAGCATTTCGCTGTTTGGAAGTCATCGTTGCCACGACGGATTTAGTTCCCTTTCTTAACGAGAAGCATGTCTTGTGAATGCTCATCGCCTGACTAAGACGATGGCTCAGCAAGGCAAGCGTGCCAACGTTAAGAATTTGTCAGACATTCATCATCATTTGATGGCAAAACTGACAGTTATATTTGACAGTCAGAAGCATGCCTTTGCTTATTTACTCTCCAGCAGCAACAGCAATCTCACCGATGTCGACAATGAACACCGGAACATGACCTCTTATCAGTGCTGGTTTCTCAACAGGCCCTAGTCACCTTCACGGTAGCCACCATAGTGGTAATAGCCACCACCATCAGCCACTTTAATCTAAATTTGAAGTGTTACTGCGTGATTTGTGCAAACACTGACCAGTCACCCTTGCCAAGTTTCCGAGACGTAATTTCGAACATTTGACACCAGAGGCTGTTCAGTGCTAATCTTACGATTGTAGGGTGAATTCAAAGTGAGACAACAACTACGCCTTCAGTTTAAAGCTTAAATTTAGGAAAAGAAGTGTTGTTTGATGGCAGAAATTTGGTTCAACTAACTCTTTGCACCGAAGCGGATGACAACGATTTGAACAAACTCGATGAGTCGCCAGCAAGATGATGATTAGTTGAATAACATTTGCTCTCCTCACCTCAGCCTATCGCTCACTCTCAAAACATGACCATCAAATACGCCTCAAATTTAACTAAGAGTTGAAAGGAGGCTTTTATTAAGCATATTATCATTCGCTGGATTCGTTACATTCGATCCATGCTCCCAAAAGCGACTCACATCGCCTTCCGGACAACTGGCTGCCACGCACACAAAACTCAAGTCTTTGTTTATGCTCTTACGAGCAATAAGCTAACCAGATCGCTGCTCTCACGTTCCGATGACGTAAAGACATTGTAGAAAGGAAGTTACTGTGCGATTTTGTTCTCCCTAAGCGGACGCCGCACTGCTTAAATAATGAAACGTAATCAACTTGGATTTTGCAGGTTCAGCCTCTTCTTCGCAATCTGAGCTCATTGTCGAACACCATTAATTTTGCCAAAACGTGGACTTTTCGTGGTAAAGCAGCAAAGCAGACACTAGCAAAAGTTTTGTAAATCTGATGAGATTCCTACCTACCTTCTACTTTGATTACATTCACAGCTTCTCACTACGAAGATAATCGAAGTAGAAGGTTGGCGAGAATTTTACGTCACATCTTGAGACCTTTAAATGCGATTGTGTTGATGAATCGCCACAATAGCTCTCAGTTCTTTGGGTATACTCATCTATCAATTCTAATCCACCTATCTGCAATGAGCCACATCATTGCTAGCATCTTCGTCATGAAGGCATCAAGTTCTGGAGGGGTGACATCAGCGCCTGCAGAGAACATGGACACTGTAATGGGGTAAGCCGTGCTGGAAACTAGTCAGTTTAGCAGTTAAGTACGTCAGGTAGATGGTTTGGTCAAACTAGAATGGAGGAACTCATCGGATAGAGGCCTGAAGACAGAGCCATTGTTACCCATTTAACGAACGAGTCAAGGTGCGACTAGGCGAATGGGAGCTGGCAAGGAAACCAGACAGCGGCGAAGGCGCCTACAGATGAGTCCATGTTCTGGGCGGTTTTCATAGAGCGTATTGATGGTTACTGATTGCTCTTGACCTGTGAACAATTGTTGGAAGACTTGGATTTTGCTGAAATTGCGAGAACCCATAACACCTCACCCCCCTGAATCTAATCAGTGCTGTTGATTTCCTTATTCTAGTAGGTACATTTTTAAAATCTGGACGCCAATAAGCCACTAAAGGTAAAAGCAACAGAGAAACACCTGGAGACTTTTTCGGTAAAGGTCTCCTCGTATGTCAGTGAAGAGCACGTGGAGGCTGCTATAACCAAAGGGCCACGACGGTATCACTGATGTGTAGAGACTGTGTCTCGGTTCTCAGTTCTTATTTATCGAGAGTCCTGTGTTTCGTCTGTGAGATCCTTTAAGCGATATCCAGCCTCCCACATCATGTTGTCATGAACAACAATTGCCACGCCTCACAAACTGCTTCATGCTGGTGACGCAGTCAGAGAGTGGGTTGACTAGGAAGCGAGCTTGATAAATAGCTGACCAACATTAATGATCAATTTTTTGATTTCACTTTACTCTTCCCGAACCAGTGGATTGATCGCAGGCAGGGAACACTCTCCATCACTGATGACATGCTTGAGGTTAAGTGGTGAGAATAATGCACGCTCAGAGAAGGACGGATGCTATCGCGGGGTGGAAGATTCGCCGACACACACGCTTCTCCACCGATTTTAACGACCAGATTGACTGCTGCGTCACGTGGCAAATGAGACAGTTCTCCGGCCACCTCATTACATCGGCGCATCTGCGATAGATATACTTGAGTAATTAGTCCTCAATGATAGAGGCGAAGTGTTCGACGAACACGTTTCATGCTACGGAGCCGTGGTCATCTGCCTTCGATGGAGAAGGGTACTGCTCGAATCAGCGCAGCTCTCGTCGCTCTGCTCTGTTCGTTGTTTCACCAATGATGAAAGCTTGCCCTTTGCTCTCAATCCACTCGTAACAAGGAAATCAAGGCAGTTTTACTCCCCCGACAATCATTCACCCTTATGAGAACCTAGTTCTTTCTGGGTCGGCATTATTGGAATGTGATACCACCATGTACGTCCTCTATCACAATTGCTGACTGCCTGGTCACGAAACACAAAGCGCTTGCTTAACTGCATTTCTCTCACGTGGTGACCGCAGTAGTTTGGGTCGGATTCAATGCGTGACCAACTTTTTCTTTCGAGTGTTTGCCTAAATTTAACATCCTGACCTGTGTGCCCTATGTCTGTAAAGTTGGCATTGAAAGACAAATGGAACTGTCCGAATTCTTTCGTTTGATGATAATTGTTCTACTAGGCTGCGTAAGTACAAATAAAGTCTGCTTGTTGTCCACTTTCATTCCCTACCATTTCTTAGGGAATGAAAGTCGAGTCTGTCACACATTTCGATGGATTTGCTTGTTTGTTTTACGCCTCCATGTCTGTACACAAAGATCTCTGACCACAAAAGAGCATTCCTCCCTCACTTTACTTTATAGCTTTTTTTCCTCGGAACGAGTGGATTTAGAGCAGACAACTTCTCGTCTAGCATTAAGGACTACTTCGTCAAGCACACGTGATGCAAATGTGCCGATATGCCGAAATTGCTTCCGAGTTGTCAACGTTTGAAAATGATATGGTGGCGAAATGCTAACTCAGCATTAAAAGGTGTAGTGAGGGGCTTTGATAAATCCGCCTTTCCCTACCCCATTTCCTTGTATTATGGCACGATAGTTTGCTCTAAATAAGGTTTTTTGGCACATCGAGCCCTAACTTTTGCTACACACTTGAGCAGATTCGGGTTAAAGATAATGACGCCAACATAGATGGTTCGCATAATCATTGGTGAATAAGAAGTGAGGCATGGTGGCAGTATCTGTAGCCACAATCACGAACTACTAATCCGCTGGTCAACGAGTAAGCTGTGATATCAATTGATTGCAAGTACAAATGTCTGTAATGTTGTTCTTACGCCGAGGTTGACAATGATGACACAAAATGCAGGCCAACACGCCAAATGGGTTACGCTCGCTGTTCGAGGTAAGACATTGGTCAGGTCACCTGAATGTAAACTCGAATCACTCGCCCCCTCCTCTTCATAATTCCGCCACTAAACCAACACCTCGCACATTTGATAGCATCATCCCACAATAGCCATTTGACGTTTTGGTCCTTCTCTTACCTGACTGCATTATTCTTGTCCACGCTAGCTTACATGAGCAGTGAGGCTTAAGCTACCCGCAAATGAAGTAGCTAGATTGCTGTTTTTTGTTTACTCTCGACCTCTGACAGATGCATTGAAATGTGTGACGGAGTAAACCTTCTTTGCCAAAAACGGTAGAGTGAGAGCAGACGAAGCGATTACTTTCTTCTATCTCAAAGGGCAATGACGACAGTTCCATATGGAGAAGCGTGTTCGTCGAACGCTTCTCGTCCAACATTGAGAACTACTTAGTCCAGCATATATATAACGAATGTGCCGACATGACGAATTGGCTGTGGTGGTGGCTGATCTGGCGTGTGCATGCGCCTCGGCATCCTAGTAGCAGCACCTATCACGGAGGCAACAACGAAGCAATGACATCGTCGAACATTCTCCTAACGTCCTTCATCCTCATCAAGCTACCTCGCTACTCATGCAACTAGTACTGGAGAATACTGCCTACCTGTATTCAAGCCACTCGTTCTGGAAAAGCGATAGCTAAGTTGGAATGGATGAAAGTCAATATTTATTGCAATACGTCAGAAAATCGACCACTGAAAGCTTCTACCAACCAAACAAACCCAAGGCGCTATAAGAAGCATCAATTTCGTTTTTCCTTCTAGTCGGCTTAAAATCCACCGGCACCACGAGGTGTAGAAATGTCTAACGGAAAACCACGTTCTGCACGCCTATCCACCACGGGATTTGGGTCAAGCTGAATGGACGCACTCAACCTCTGTGGTGGCCATTTCTCACCCAGAGTGAATTTGAGCATCTGCACGCAGAGAATGTCGGGAAAGGTGACCAAGCAGACGGAACGAATCGCCACCGTCATTATACTAAGTGAATTGGTGGCTAAGAAATAACGTCTCATACTGTCTCTTGCACCGCTCGAGTCGAGAGACAAGCCTCTTCAAACAAATTATTGGTGCATAACATTTGTTAGCGGTCAATACTTTCTGCTCGAATTTGCTTCGGGGGAGATACGGTCGCCACAAAAGTTGAACGTGGCCAATCCGCTAGTCCCGAATTCTGAGGTGGATGGAGGTTGCCATGCTGCCGGTGGAGCTTAACCTGACGATAAGACTATGCCTGGTAAGGAAACACAAAATTGATGCTTCTTACTACCCTCGATTTTGTTGGGTTGATAACAGCTTTGAATGGCCGATTTTCTGATGTGCTGTTAAATTTTAAAACCTCATTTGACGACAGTTTGGCAGCTAGAGGCGTGTTTGTCGAACTCTTCTCGTCTAACTTTGAGGGCCAATTAGTCAGACACGTGATGCAAGCGTGTCAACCTGACGAAGCGACCAGATGTTTAGCCCTACTAATGGTGCTGTGGTCAGTCTGGTTGTAGAATCGGCAGAGTGTCGCAGCAGCACCAACCACAGAAACAGTGGTGGTAGAGCAAGAGCACTGGTCCCCCTCCAAACGCGCTTAATCCTCATCACCCCACCTCGTTACTCTTGTCACCAGTGATGATTACTGACACCAACCTGCATTCAATCTACTCGTTGCGAGTAAATGAGGACCAAGTAAGGAAAGTTGAAATCCGTTCCTTTGAACACCTTTGTGAATGTGTCGATACAGCTGCTGACATTGTAACAGCTTCACGCTTCGTGGAAGTCACCGCTCAGTCAGTGTGGGTCGAGACCGTTTTTGCATCCATTGGTGGCCCCATTACTAGACAAAAAGGGCAGATGGTGAGCCATTAGTGAATCTGTGTCCATATTGGCTGCTGATTAGCCTGGAACCAAAGTCACGCTCTACAGTCAGTGCGTTAACGACTCGACCAACCAATTGAACTGCTGATCTGCAAGTCAACGAAGGACTAATTGACACTGGTGATGTACGCACGAAAGTTGGCAATAATGACTATTTGTGACTTTCATTTCGGCTTTTTAAGGGAGGGCGTAAGATGAATACGTGGCTGCGTAAAACAAATTGGCAGAGAGGTATATTTAGGAATATTCCGCAATGGGTTTCCAGGACATTTGACATTAGGTTCACTCCTTACTTTAGTCTTCAGCAGGACTGGCTAAGACTACAAGGGTGAGACTGTTCCAAGACAGCTTTACAATTTTCCGCAGGTAAAAAGCGATGCACCTCCTTCTATAGTCAAAAGCAAGTCATGCCATGCAGTGCGCCTAAAATGCAGCGCAAGACGATATTCAGTGGAATGCTACTGCGTCCTTTCTTGCATTCTATTTGATGGCAGCAGGAGAATGCTACAAAACCAAGTTTTGGGAACGTGTTCAGTCATCAATCATCCGAGGCAGATGTGTTGCAGGGTCCGGCTGACTACTCCTTCGTAGCAACGTCTGCAATATGTAGTACGTCCTGGCCATTGCTCTACTCTGGTATGCTGCCTCACCTTAACTGACTTGACATGGCCAAATCATTTGCTCGATCAACTTACCAATGCAGCTTTTCCCTTTGCACGGTAATTTGTCAGCGTCACCTTAGCCGCAATCTGATAAGTCGGTCATGTTTAGTGGGTTTGTTCGGCTCTCGCTAACCTATTTCCTAGCCAGACAGCTGGATCGGAACTTGGGCATCAACTACTTAAACAAACCTGGCAAGTGGCCCAACTTTTGAGGCGGCGTTTCGCTCCCAACATCAAAGAAGCAAATGTTGTGCAGCATTGTGAGGCTAGAGCATCCAACTATGCATTTAAAGACCACTACGTCTCCTCCCACAACACCGAGTCTTCAGGACATTAACCCGTTCAATTTCGTGTAACAGGTTCTACGCATGAGAATATTTAAAATCTGTGCACATGATTTTGCAAGCCTTTGATGTTGGTGTAGCCCCAAGCACAGAAGCATCGTTGGCGTCTTTGGCTAAGAGAGACGCGAAATAGAGTGTTTCCACTACATTGGTAGTGGCGATTGTGGACACTCAGCGGAGAGGTCGCATCCCTCTCTGGATCGAGATCGTCACAAAAGAGAGAACGACTTGCGTCGTTGTTGCGACTGCTGCAGTCGTTGTCGCAGTGATTGGAATTGCCGCTACAAGGAGGATCTCTAGGTGCTTTGCCAAAGGCGCTGCCCATGCAGGGCTGTAAAATGGCTGGATGGTTAGCTAGCGGGCTGTTTGGGAATCTAGCATAACCCAACTTTGTCTGCAAAGTAATCACACTCAGGCACTAGGTCACCCCATTCACTGCAACACTTTCACGTGTGGACGTCATAAAAGGCACCTCCTTGGATAGGTCGTCGATGCGTGGAACTGCGACAACTTCGCCTTCCCTCCTTGCTGCCGCCACCGTAGACAATGATAGATGTTGATGACTTATTAATTTGCCTATGATGACGTTGTGGTAGTGCCTATCACAATCCTCCATCTTGAGAGAGTGACTGTTTTAAAGTTCTAAGTTTGTGTAAGGTGCGAATTCGCCCTCAAAGCTGCTCACCGATGCCTTTATGCTCATCGCATAAAACGTAAAGGAAAATTATTCTTCTTAATTTTTTTCCTTAGCGAATAAGGCCTCACTAGCCTCAATCTCGCCAAACTGAAATGTCCCACTGCCTACCAAACCAACAAAGCACAAATTTCCAGCATAACAAGCTAGTACGTAAAGTGCTGTCCTCCCATATCAAAAAATTCGTTCCGTTTTATCGCAAGTGCCACTGGAAAAGGAAACTGAAAGATGGCACATCTCGAAAATGCGGAAGTCAGAAGCAGGTAATGTCACATCGCTCCACTGCCACTTCTGCCCTCAGTCACGCAACCTCGGCATAATTGTTGTCCGGTGGTGGAGCACGGTTCTAACTGCGGTTGCTTCAAGAGGACAATTTTCCATTCTTAAAAGGCAAAATAAATGACATCAACAATTCATCTCATTCTCTTCAAAGATTTGATTGATGATGACTGTGTCCTCTTTGTCTCTACCGCACAATATGAGCCAAATCTTCACGAGGAATCAGTCTAAAAAATGCACCTCCTGTCAATCAAATGTGTGGCAGTGACAGTAGACAGAGGCTAAAGCAATCCTTAAAACTTGTAGAAGATGGTGAGAATTCATTGAGCAAGCACAAAAAGGAGACAATAAGTGGTTAGGAGCCAATTGCATCAACCGTCCCTTTTTTTCCCATTCTCCTTCTCCTTAACTCATAGCACGTTGATCATTCAAATAGAGCACAGCGCAAAACCAAATGTCTTTATTCTTCCTTTATTTGAGCAAAATTAGGCAGGAAGTGATGTAAAATTGTCAGTGAGTAAGGAGAGACGTATACTAACACTATCTGATGAACATGTAGCCACAGTCACACCCAATAGCCATTTTGTCGGAGCCATGGCTGGTCTACTGGTCTTGATGTCCTCACATCAAGATTGGCAATACTGACCATCTTGAGACCACAATTCATCCACACAACAGGGTGACAAAGAGGCAGCCAAATCGCGAATGATGAATGACACAAATGCCTGTAGGCTCGTTGAGAGAGAGTTAAGTAAGTTTGTCCTGAGGTAGTTTAAAGCCAAAAGGTACACGGATCGCAGTGTTTGTATAGATTGGCAGATTCAGCTTCATCGTGATCCAAAGAAAATTCACGCACTCGCGTCCTAAATTTTACCAACTCACCACCAACTCACGAGGCAGCATTCTCGGTCACGTGGACGGCATTTAAAATGAAAAACCATTGCGAGATGAGTTGAACCACCATGGGAACGCATTTAGAAACTGGATTTACTTCAAATCGAAAATTCTTCCGCCAATTTTACATGGATGCATTAGCAGAACGGTGATGCAACTTATTTCATGTAAAACCAAAATGTCGTGGGTATACCTTTCCGTTTTCAGATTAATTCGCATGATGAGTGTCACTTTATAAGTTGTTTAGGCAAAATTAAACAAGAACTCCTAAAAGTGCGTTAGGTTTCCAAAGCAAAATATTTTCCTGATTCCGCCTGTTACCTAAGGTTAACAGTTGCTATTACCATTGAGAAGTGGCGGATGCGTTACGGAGCATGCGAGTCTACTCTTGCTCCTCATTTGCTCTGAGGTACAAATAAATCCGTCTTTCTAAGGTTGTGCGTATTTCTCTACTAGGCTAAAGTGTGGGGTGTCGTGAAGTGAGACCATCAGGAGAAAATGGGAAGGCTTAAAAACTGAAGAACGTAGTTAGTGAGTGGGTGAGAAGGAGGTGGTAGTCGGCTACTTCCCGTGGTGTCACCGCACCATCACGTCATCGCTATGTCCATGCAAATTCATTAAATCGCTTATTAACAATGTCTATTCAGTGAGTTATGAGGAGAGCATGCAGTCCTGTGTTCACAGGTTCGGGTATGTAAGGCTGCTGGGTCCTTTATGCTGGCATTAAATAATGGGTTTATCATAATCTGTGCTTCATCGACTACAGCACAACTTAGACCATGTTGGGCCTTGCTCTCCCAATTTTCCACATGGTTCCCTCGAAGGCGTCGAAAGGAGTCGTTAATGCAACTTTTACCATCTTCACAATGTTGTGAGACACTATTCAACCAAGTGCAGTCCCAACACAACCGACGAATCAAAAAAAAGAGAGGAAATACAAGCAGCTTGTGTCGAGTTCCTTTTTAGGATCCGTTTTTGTGCCCCTACAATGTGTGACGCATGGAGGGGTCGCGAGTCGACCGGTTTTATCAAAATCTATGAACCAAATTTAAAAACGAAGCTTCCCCTTATTCCCCGCCCTAAGGCGTCCATCAGAATGCATTCGCCACCAGGAGCCTAAGCTCATTCGGCATTGAGCTTTGTGCAGTGCAGTAGTCTCTACTACTTAAATGGATTTCAGTACACCCCACGCAGACAGGCAAGCAGGTGGTTGAGAATTCGGTATTCCACTCAGCATGTCACACGACTGTCCTCTCAATCTGGCTTGTTTATTCCCGTCCCTTAACGAACCCTTAAAGCATGTAACTGACTTAACTTTCTTCCTCAAAACGAGTAGGTTGAGAGCAGACACGCCCTTTGAAGCCGAACTATCACTTCAGTGCTGATAAGAAACTTGTCTGTGTTCAAGGGACAAAGGAGGAAGGAGGAGTAAAAAGCTGAGATGGCACTCCCAACGATCTCTTACCAGCAGGTGGTTCACGTCAAATGCAAACACTATTAAAGGGCTGGGTTACGCTTAACAAAGGTAACTTTATCATTTTAACTAAAACATGGTACTTGTCAATGCGTGCTGATGCTAAAGATGGAGTTGAGCCTGCCAAGCATAAGTTGACTGCACCGCAATAGTCCAGCAATGAAACGCTCACATAAGTAAAATGGTATATAAGACAATTCGTTGTCCGACAATGCCACTATGTCCCTGAAATATAAGAATTGTAACGTGGCTGTCTCAACACTTAGGGAAGCTAAAGCTGGAGAGTTGAGTCGGTGTTTAGGGGCACGTAGCGGGATCGTCATCATCGACTCTCGAGGGAGAAGTGTACTCTCTAATCCACCATGGTGCGCATTACTCTGCCTCGTTCATGGCATCACCAATGGAGAGTGCTCACTACCTGTTCCCACTCTACCCCTTCTAAGGGAATAAATGTAATGTTTGTTAGTCAGTGATCCAGCCGATAAGTAGTTTGTGAATCGACAAAATTTACCCGAGTAGGGATTAACAGTGCAGGGAATTCTGAGGCGCATCTTTTTTATTCCTGCCAACATTCGCTTTTATGAATGCCTTGAATGCAACAGTTTATCACAGTATTCTCTTTCCACCATATCCTTCTCTCAGTAGATCGATAATCATCCGGAGACCTAGCCTGTGCGACCAACTCGACGTGTCAACTAATGTTCGCCATTCAAAATCACTCCAAAGGCATTATAATTGTTTCAGCTGTCTCGTTGTCACCCTTTATAGACCAAAAATGTAGTCTTAGGGTGGCCAATATTGCCACCCTCCTTGTAAGAGCATCCCTTTCGTCAGTCAACTGATACGATGTTCCTCGTCGACTAGCAAACCAGCCACCAAATGGAATGGCCATGTCTCCGACTAAGTGGCTATCAGGTGTGGCTGTAACTACAAGTTAATCAGGTACTACTAGCATGCGTTTCTCCTTACCCACTGACGATTTATCATTAGCTTTGTCTGATTTCGCTTAAACATAGGGTCAAAAAAGCCTTCGGTATGACACCAATCTTCATTTAAATTAACCTAAGGGGTGAGGAGAGGGGAAATGTGGTGTGAAACGACTATTATACGCGTTCGGTGAACACGTTTCCGGTTAATACCTACCCTCATCTGCCTTCGAGAGAGAAGGGTACTCTCCGTGCCAGCGAAACCCTCATCACTCTGACCAGTTCATTGCACCACTAAGAGAGTGCTCACTACTTGTTCGCATTCTACTCGATGCAAAGAAAACAAGGTAGCTTTATTTTTGTCTAAACTTTTCTCTCCCAAATAAGATTTATTTAATTATAAAGTAGCTCCAGCGGGCTATCACGATGTGCCTCTTTTGTCGTGTTGCATGGCTGCCTTGCCACAAGACCTATGCAACAACGTGTTGCTCACCCAAATTGCTAGCTTTTGGACTACTGCAAGAGATCAGCTGACTTGTTCGAGGCTCCTCGTGAGTCCCTTGAACCCTCCAAGACAAGTTGATAAGAGGCACACGTTGAGCTTGTTGCAGGTTTGATTGACAGCAAGATCAAATTACCACTTGCATTAACTGAGGGCAAGAATCTGCTTTCACGTTGGGATTCACTTAAATTGTTCCCTTGTCGTGTGTGAGATAATTGGGTCCACTTCCATCTCATCTGCCGAGTTGCCAAAATTTATTTTCGGCCAGTTAACATAAAATTTTATTTATCTCTACTTTAGCAGTATTTAATTCGCTTCCATAGCCTTTTGTCTTCATATTGGCACTTTACTTAGCCAGGGGATAATGCCCGGTCAAAGCTGTTGGTTAGTTGATGGACTAATCAGTCATTCTACAGTTTGGACTATGACTATATCAGTTCAAATCTTTTACTGACTCGTTAAGTAGCGGATTATGGAGGGCTGAAGGCACCTATTAAGCAGCCAACTGAGGTGGGTGATGAGCTGTTGATTAACCAGACCGCAAAGTAGTCGATTAACTAGAAACCACGGTCGCATCAAATCGTCATATCATCTTAAACATGACCAACCATTCAAACTGTTGGTCATTTTACTCATCCCAGAAATCAAAGACACGGTAGCATATTTGCTGACACCTTACCATACCAAGGGATTTGCCCCATCAGGGATTTCGAGTGTCCAGGTAGCAGCTTGGTCGGGTGAATGAGTCAGACGGCAAGTTCTTAAATATCACTGAATTCGGTCACAAACATAGGTTTTCGTTACAAAGTACCTATGCAAAACATAAACAAGAGTTTTGGAATCTCTGGTTAGTTTCTAACTCATGCTTGATAACCTTCACAAATCCCAATTGCAAACTGCTTTTTCTCTCCCCTAGGCATACACATCCACCAAATCTGAGCCATCCAGCTGCAAGGATTCGCCTCATTGCTAGGATCTTCGTCGTCTCCACCACGCTATCACATTCACTGTATTATTAACGATAGGGAATGACTCCTACAAGCCTATCCACCCACTTCGACGTCATTTCCTTAAAAGAAGTAGATTAATTCAGGCAGATGTCATCCACTTTCATTAACAACATCATGAGTGGAGAAGGATGATGAGGATTAACCACTGCGTCATTCATTCATTGAGATGGTTCTCCAACCACTTCGCCATCACTTACGATACACCAGGACTACAGAACCGTTGCCATCTGCCCTCGAGGGAGAAGGGTACTCACTAATCCAGCATAATCCTCACCACTCTGCTGCATTCATTGCAGCACCTATGAAGAGCGCTCGCTGCCTGCACTCACTGAAAGATTCGGGTTGCTTGATAGCTAGAGATCTGACCATTAAGTAGGTTGTAGACAGGAGTGATTTGCAATGTAGAGGATAGCGTTGTTGGGATTCCAGTGGGGCACAACCTCTCTTTCGGCTTCAATCCAATTCCATGAATGCTTTGAATGCTGGAGACAATCGCATGCTCCACGTGGCATTATTTCTTCTACTTGATGAATTGCTTATTAACTTGAGACGTAGCCTCTCTTACCCTCACCAACTATTGTGGCCTATTTGACATGACAAATGGATAAACCAAGTCATAGCTACTGCAGTAGAGATGACAGTTCTGCCTAAAATGGTCTACTTAACCTAAGTTTTAAGGGTTTCAGTGGCATATTAGCACAGACATTCTCGACTTTCTTCCCCTCAAAACGAGTGAGTGAGAGCGAGCAGAGAGAGTCTGCTTCTTAATCGAAGGCAGGTGAAGACAGTTCCACATTAAGATGCGTGTTCGTCGGACGCTTCTCGTCCAACATTGAGAACTACTAAGTCTAGCACACATATAGCGAATGTGTCGTTGTGAAAAGTGGCTGTGGAGGTGTTTAATCTGGCCCTTTTGATCAGCAGAGCTGCTCGTGTGCATGTATCTCGGCCTCCACGCAGCAGCACTTATCACAGAGGCAACAACTAGGCAATGACATCGCCGAGCCTTCTCCTAATGTCCTTCATCCTCATCAAGCTACGTCGGCACTCACTCAACTAGTAATAGAGAATGTCCCCTACCTGTGCTCAAGCTACTGGCTCAGAGAAAGCAACAGCTAAGCAGGAATAAAAATGAACGTCGAATTTATAGCAACATGTCAAAAAACCGACCACTGAAAGATTCTACCAATCCAACGAACTCAATTAAACAAACTCAAGGCGTAATCAAAGCATTGATTTTGTTTTTCCTTACAAAGCACAGCCTCCTGGCCAGGTTGAACCTAACCGACAGCAAGAAGAGTGGAGTGGTTTAACGGGAATCCACATTCTGTACGCCTATCCACAGCAGAATGTAAGTCTAACTGAATAGACGCACTCAAATTTCCGCTGCAGCTCTTTCTTGGCCAAAGCGAAAATTGATGCCTTTTATTACGCCTAGAGTTTGTTGGGTCGGTGGCAGCTTTGGGTGGTCGATTCTTAGAAAGTCTTATTTGATGACAGTTCAGCAGTCAGAGACGTGTTTGACGAACTCTTCTCGTCTAACTTTGAGTGCTAACTGGTCGGGCATATATAACGCAAACGAGCCGACCTGACGAAGCGGCTAGATATCCGTCCCCACTAACGATGCCGTGATCACTCCGGTCGTAGAATTTGGCGGAGTTGCAGCAGCAATAATCACAGAGGCAGCGGACGTGGAGCAACAGCACCGGTTATCCTCCAAACGTGCTTAATTCTCACCACTCCACCTCGTTACTCATATCACCAGTGATGGACGCTGATGCCCGCCCGCATTCAATCTACTCGTTTCTTTATATTACACACCATTGCGAATGTGTCGACACACAGCCGCTGACATTGCGACAGCCTCACACTTCGTGGGAACCACCCCTCAGTCAATGTGGCCGAGATCGTTCATATTTGATGTCTGCAGTCATGGTGTGTCTCCTTTCTTGCTGCATCCATTGATGGTCCCATCACTAAACGAGTGATGTCTGCACAACTTGCCTACTTGGACAGGCAGGTGCGTGTCATCCGTTACCCGTTACCGCTAAGGTTTCCTTTGTAGTGTGAGAGCTAAGACGCCCGTCTATTGTTTCCTTGGTTCCAGAGCAGATTGCAGCCTTTGAAAGTTTTGGGACTCAACAAACTTTGCCCTTACAATCATCTCGTGAATTTCACTGTTTCATGTGGATGTCAACACTTCTTGCATGAGTGGTATAAGCAAACGTGCCCTTTCGACTCCAGCGAGTTCTCGTATACTTCGCAGTCTTGAGGATCCACCAGGCACAGAAGAGACAAGAGAGAGCAAGTATAATAAAATCTTTTTCACTCCACTGCTCGTCAATAAAAAAGGTTTGAGCGTTCGTCTGCAAGATTCCTGTATTCTGTGTATTTTAACAATGCCCCGAGTGGCATCGACCGCATCACTTGAAAAAAATTATCGAAGTGTAGGAATGCAGCTTTCGGTTCTCCTCCTTGACCTCCACACCCTTGGAAAGAGCAGTGAGAGCAGATAGCCTACAAAGTCTCGCGTATTCCATGTGTTTGCATCCAGCACACTCGGTTGATTGCTTTGATGACTTGGCGATGATTCTGTTGGTGGACGAATTAGTCTGCGCAGCCTTCTTCTGCACGTGCTTGGTCTTTGCACTGGTGAATTGATGCCGCAATTCAGTCAAAGTGGTGGTATGGTGACATGGTGACAGGATGTGTGTTACTGCTAATTTAAAATAACTTAGATGCTGCTTTTTGTTCCTTTTTCTGCTGCTCGGGTGCTCGTGCTCCTTACCTCCTGTCCTCATTCACTCTCGCATAGTTGTATGATTCAAACAAAGTTTTGGGCACATCAAGTGCTCACTTTTATTACCCATTTTGAGAAGCATCGAGCAAAAGGGATTTAAATTAGCAATGGTGCTTTAGAAGTGAGTAGGTGAGTAGGTGTGAGGGACGCGATAGTCACCTGTAGGAGGTGGTGGTCGGTTTTAATCGAATAAGCAGGAGCAGGAAACACCAAGCGGTACATGTAGTCAACTAGAATTACCAACGTGCACAACAGTTGTCGCCTCTCAAGTCCACTTAACTTCTTAGCATCGAACCATCATCGAGGCATGTAATGTCACCTGCTTGGAAGCACAAATGACTCATCTTGATGTCCTCACATCAAGATTGGCAACGCTGACCGCCTTGAGACCTGTCGGTACCCCGAAATCCAATGCTATAATGAGCTGGATTTCACTTTGACTTGTGTGGTGTATCTTAAAGGGAGATTTTTAAAATGCTCTGACACTCGACTGCTTTAGCCCTTGAATTAGGTCGCAGAAATGAACAAGAAACCGAAGCAGGCTAAGCTACGGCGATTGGTCAGGCATCAAATCTGCATGAATGTTGAGGAAGTGTTTGACGAGGTTGAAGTCATTCAGTGTTGCCATCACTTGTTGCATTTTTACCTAAAAGTAACTTGGGTGGCTCATTTACATATTTTTTGCACCTGCTGCTCGAAACCAGTAAATGGAAGTGCAGTTTACGCCCTCCATATGACTTGGAATGAACTTGATGACACAGTGATGAGGCTTCCCGCAGTAGTCATCATTAGGACTTCGAGTGGTACTGACGAGAACGGCATCCTTCGGTTGCTAACAGCCAAGCTTATAGGAGGATATGCCACTTCGAAAGAAGTGATTTGGAGGAAGACATCTGATTATGGGCTGAAAGGGTCTGTAGGAGATAGTTTGCAGAATGTGAATATTCGTTAGAACTGTCTATTCTTTGTGCTGTCAGCGGATTTCAATTCGACTAGGAGGCTATGCCTAATATTGAAAAACCGAAATTGATGTTTCTTGTTACGCTTTTAGTTTATTTGGTTGGTAGGAGATTCAAGTGGTCGACGTTCAGACACACCGCAGTAAATTTGGCGTCGATTTCTTCCTTCTTAATCGTTGCTTTCTTTGGTCGAGTAACTTAAACACAGGTGGACGACATTCTTCATTAATAGTTGCATGAGTAACGAGGTAGCCTGATGAGGATGAAGGAGGTTAAGCGAAGGCTCGACGATGTCATTGCTTCGTTGTTGTCTCTGTGATGGGTACTGTTACGAGGTGGGCGAGATGTATGCACACGGGCAGCTCTGCTGATCAGGAGGGTTAGATTAACCACCTCCACAGCCGATTTGCCACAATGGCAATTCCACTATTCCATGTTAAACTATCGTTACCTGCCTTCAATTAAGAAGCGAACTCTCTCTGCCCATCGAAACTGTCGTGCATTTCAATGCATTTGTGAGAGGGCGAAAGTAAGCAAAGGACCGCAATCTAGCTGGTCCATTTGCAAGTAGCGCAAGCCTTACTGCCTGTGTAAGTCGGCATGTCCAAGAATAATGTAAGCAGACCAGAGAAGGAACATAGAACCCAAAGAGCTACGATTAGATGATTCACTCGAATGTACAAGGTGTTGGTTTAGTGGCAGAATTATAAGAAGGGAGAGAGGTTAGATTCTACAGTCGCATATTCGTAGAGTGAAAAGTGTAGGTCTGAATATCCGTGATTTCAACCTATTCTATAGCTCAGTGGCCCCACTTTTCAGCTTTGTAGCCTACTCATACTCCTCGATAGGATGAATAGAAAACAAAACGAAAAGATCAAATTTTAGCATTTGGATTCGAGGTGCAGAGCAATGTTCTTGTTCTTAGACATCTGTTATGTCTAAGTGCCAATGATGAACGATAGTTGGCTCTATCCCAAAGTGTTTGACACTTGGTGATTTCAGTGACAGCACTCTAGCCACGGGTACCACAAGGGATCAAGTGATGTGTTGCCTTCACCCCAGGGTCGATGACCTAAAGACCGAAGGTGTGGAATGACCATGTGATGCATCGCAGTAGTCAGCCTGCATAGTTAGGAAATGCTTTGCGAATCAAGTTCCCTGTCCGACAGTGTAACTGTGTCACTGGAATGTAAAAATTACGATGTGGCCAACTCAACGCCCAAGAAAGCTGAAGCTGAGGAGTTAAGTTGGTGTTTGGGCGCACGAAGCGTTCAGCGGACACAATTCTCGCTACGGAATCGTCGTCTGCCTTCGAGAAAGAAATGTAGCTTCCAATCTAGCAAAGCCCTCATTACTATGCTCCGTTCATTGCATCAACAGTGAAAAGTGCTCGCTACGTGCTTGCAATCTGCTCGTTCTAAAGTAATAAATGCGATCAAAACTCGTCATTTACGGAAAGGAGGCAAAGACGCTCAGGCGATTAGTAGCATAAAATCTATTGTGGATGGGTGCTCTTACACGAACACTTCTCTTCGCTTCTGCAATGGATGCATGTGGGAAAAGTGGAAGGACAAGACCCACTGCGTCCTAACCGAAACCGATACTCATGATGCTAACATTGATTATGCGTCGATCGCCTACACAAATAATGTACATTTTCACAAAATTTCGTTCAAAAATCTGGTTGATTGGTGAGGATCAAGCTGCATCTTGAGTTCCCACTTCTCAGTGTCAATTTCTGCACATTTTCATAAACGTAGACGCATTAACACAGTCGCCAGCATCGCAATTACTTCCTGATATGGACATCAATCACATCGACAATTGTTCCATTCAGAGGGGTGTCACTGCCTCCTTCACCTCCTTGTCGTAGCTGGCATGATGTGAAGGCTACAATAATGAGTGTTGTAGCTGCCGAGCAGCGAATTACATTAACTACACAGAAATAATGTTAGTGCAAACATAAATAAACCTCGGCGACATAGCAGCTCTACACTGCCACACTTATAGACTCGACACTGTACGCTCTCCTCCGTCTGTTTTTATCCCTCTTCCTCCTTAGACTCCTTATCCGGCTTCTACTACTGCTTGCAAACGGCCACATCGTCTTCTCGCCTGCTTCCTCATTTTTGCCTTCACCGCAGTAATACACTCTCTGCTTAACTTTCGCATCCTGTCTTTGTTCACTGTAACCATCTGTTGCTCAAGTCTTTATTTGCTTGGGCTGCACTTAACGCCTCACATGTCCCAAACACTCACGCGCAGAATGCTCCAGTGATTGGACGCAGCCATGCACGCGCGTGAAGTTTCAGTCGTCGTTTTTGCTTCTGCGCAAGTTTTTGAGTAAATAAGCAGTTGAACCACCCACCTGACCAATTGACATTGCCAGCGACGTCTCTTCAAGGCTACTGAGGAGACAAAATCCGCGCACATGGTTTTGTAGGTCTTTGAGGTTGGCGTAGCCATAAGCACAGAAGCATCATTAGTGTCTCCGGCAACAATGGTAGTGAAGGTAATGGTGGTTGTGGATACTGGGTCGGCGAGGGTGCATCCCTGTCTGGATCGGAATCCTCACGAATGAGGCGCCGAGTAGCGTTGTTGTTGCGCCTACTACAGCGTCGTTGTCGCGGTGATTAGTAGTGCTGCTGCGAGGAGGATCTGTGGGTGCTTTGTCAATAGCGTCGCCCAATCAGGGCTGTTTGGCAAGAAGACAGTTTGGGAAACTAACTAGCCTAATTTCGCTATTAGTAAAAAACAGCCACTGAAGCGAATTCGGCGTATTAATACGACAATGGAAAAGATGTCAGTTGGCATGTGAGGAAGTATGCTACGCTTGCTGATTGCAGCAAGACATAGGCCATGCAGTGGAATTGACCACTGACCATGAGGCAGTCCAGATCATTCAGTTACTTGGTAAGTATGAAAGGCGATTCTAGAGGGTCAATAGACAGCCACTCTCAACCTCAGGGTGTCAAACTAACAATCCACATAGTAGCGGGCCAGTCAGCTGCCTAGCTCGCATCCTAGTCATCTCACGCATTGCAAAATCACTCTCTAGATGTTGCTCAAACACCAACTAGTCAGAGAGGGACGTCACCTGTTGTTCAGAGCAAACCGTCTAATTTGTTACACAAAGGCTTTCATTTCTGACGTGTGAACGGTGCTCGTTTGGACATTGCTTAAGCATGCAGACACAACACGGGAATGTCAGCAGTCGAGAAGTGAGACGCCTTTCTACCTCCCCATCACTGTCACTAACGCTGCAAAGTTTTCCACATTTTCCAGGGCACCGTAGGCTTCCTATGTTCTTTACGCACACACCTTTGACCGCTCACTCATTTAAAAATCTTACTAACTCTGCGTTATTAATTTGTTATAATTGCGGCACTTCACAAGGCCTCGCAAGGATCTGAGAAACAAAACTCACCACGATTAACAGATCCTGAGATGCTGATGTTGTCCTTGTGAGAAAAAACTTGCAAGGCTGTATTCACACCCATCTGTTGTATCATTATACCAATTTGATCAATTCCTACCAGCTACACATTTTGTTAATCACCTTCCTCCTTTCTCCACTAACTGATGCCAAACCTTTAAACAACACTTCCGTGTGGCATCAGCATTGTGAAAAGGCGATGACAATACACGTAAGAAGCAAAGCTACAGCCGCAAATCACACGTTTCCAGTATAAATCACGAGACTGTTTCTTTGGCTGGTCCAGATCCTTCTCGAACAAGACCTCTTTAGCGACAGCCAGTGCGGTGACCATTGCGTCGCCTTCCACTGCAATATATCCTTCAGACAACGCGAATGCCACAGCCTCGCAGAATGGCAGCCCATTCTCCCGATCTCGTAGTGCCCCAAAAATTCCTACTAATTCATTTGCCTTCATAGTTACTCAGTTCTTTAAAATCAAAACATATGTTCTTAGTTACCATCTTCACCTGCTACTTAAATGACTCCTTAGTAGCATATGCTATCCCTAGATCGAACCGCACGATCCCGGATACAGGTCCAAGTAAGGTTTATAAAATTCGACATCATGTTAAAAATTGACTAATTGAAGCTGCTACAAGCCCAACAGACTCAAGACATAGCCTCTTCGTCAATTTGAGGCCCGCCGATAGCACGAATGGCAGAAATGTCAACCTCCATCCATAACGTGCACTCCCGTCCACCGCAGAAAGTCGGTCCAGCTGGATAGCCACATTCATCTTCTGCGGAAGTCAGCCCTCGCCTTGAGTAAAAATAAACATCTGCACACTGAGATTGTCGGGTAAGGTGACGAAGCGGCAGGAACGAAGCGCCGTTGTCCATTCACCAAACGGATCAGTGGTCGCAGTCAGTCAGTACCTCCTAGCACCGACCTTGGACATCGATGTCGATTTTCAGGTACATCCTCAAAGGTGTCTTTAACTTTTGCAATTCCATCTTGCCTTTGGCATGGACAGCAATCTCGTTCGTGTTTGTTGCCGCGTCCACTGAATTCTGACAGGCAGAGAATCGTCTCTATTTGTTCTTTCTATTAAGCCTGTTGGGTAGAGAACGGAACATAGATTGTTGAACCCAAAGTACAACGAGGATTGCAATCAGAGCGGATGGTTGAATGGACCACTGAGTGAGATGGTTGTTGGAGCAGTTTCGTTGGATAGAATCAGGTAGAAGAGAGAAAAACGCAATGATATTTGATCATGCGAGTAACATGCGAATGGATGGATGGATGGATGGATGAGCCAGTGGAGGAATACATACTTTGTGAGCGATAGGAACGCTTTGTCAGTGCATGAAATCAGCCAAGATAAATGGGTTCAGATGCTGATATTTACTCTGGGCAAGAGCTGGCTTCCGCGGAAATTGATGGCGGTTAGACCTTTCTGCTCTCCGTATTGTCAGTGGATTTCAACCGGGCGAGGAAGCTGTGCTTAGTAAGGAAAAACAAAATTGGTGTTTTTTATTACGCCTTGAGTTTCTTTGATTCGTACAAGCTTTAATTGGTTGCCTTTCAAAAAACGTCGCAACGAATTTGACATAACCTCTTCCTACTTAGCCATTTCAGGACTAGTAGCTTGAATACAGGTAGGCGGCATTCTCCATTACTAGTTGCATAAGCAACGAGGTGGCTTGGTGAGGATGAAGGACGCTGAGAGAAGGCCTGGCCACATCACTGCTTCGCTGTCGCCTCTATGGTAGGTGCTGCTGTAAGAAGGCAGAGATGCATGCACAGTTGCCGATTCGCTGATCAGAACGGCCAGATTTACCACCACCACAGCCACTTCGCCACATCGGCACATTCACCATGTATATGCTGGACTAAGTAGTTCTCAATGTTAGACGAGGAGCCTTTGGCGAACACGCTTCTCCATATGGAGCTGTCGTCATCTGTTTTCAAGGAAAAAAGGACTCGCTCTGCCTGCTCTCACTCTTCCGTTTTGAAAGGAAGAGAGTCCAGTCAGTCACACATTTCAATGCACCTGTTAGAGGACGAGAATAAACAAAAGACCACAATTTAGCTGCTTCATTTGCAAGCAGCGCAAGCCTTACTGCTTTACACTTAATGCATTTTGGTGACAACTCTCTAGCCACAGGTACTGTGGAGAATTTGGGTAAGGTTTCTCCTCAGGGGCCAAATACAGTCTTAGTAGTCCCTGCTTATTCTCGCTTATTAGCTGATAGTGACGTGACGTTAGAAAATGATGCGCCGGTGAACTGGCTGATCAAGACAACCGAGTGACGTGTGCAACAGACAGAGATAGCGGTGATACAGCAGAAACACTGTGCCTAGTCTCCTTCACTCTACCTTGTCCATCACGCCACCAAAGACGGAGACAGTCATTTGCATGCACACAATCCACGCGCTTTAAGGAAAGGATAGTCAAGTGGGGGGAGATGAACGCCAAAGTTTATCTCGCGCTCATTGTTCTTTACTCGCTTGGAGCGAGGACAGCTAGGGCATATTGCCGAAGCTGCGGGCATCCTCAAATTTGGTACAATTTTTCTTTTTTTTGGTCGAGAGGTTGCTTGTGCTTAAAGACCCTTTTGCAGACACCGTTTGCATCGCCGTCTCCTCATTTACCAATCCTCTCATGTCGATGCACTCAATCCTCAGCTTATAGATTCAGTCCTTAGTTTCTGTGCGACACGGCATTTGGGTTCTAGCAATCGTCGCTACGAAAAGGCCAAATTCTCTTCATGTGTTTGAGTGGATATTCCTCCCAGTCTGACTCAACGCGGTCGGAGCTTAGTAGTGCTGGAACTTCCATCGCTATCGGATTTCATTTATGCCTTAAATGCTAAGGGCAATGCCGTACTCCACTTGCCATTACCTCTTCGACTTGACACATTAGTGGTCAACCCGTGACCTAACCTATGTCTTACCTCGAACAGCGAGCGCGATTCATTTGACGTGTTGGTCCGCACTCTGTGTCATCATTGCCAACCTCGACGTGAGGACATCACTGCAGACATTTGTATTTGCAATCGGTTGATACTGCAGCTCCCTCGTTGACTAGCGGACCAGTTTTCGTCATTTTGGCCGCAGGTACTACTATTATGTGCCACATCTCACTCACTGATAAGTTTGCGAACCACAAATGCTTACATCATTACCTTTTGTCCGATGTTGCTCAAGTGGTTAGCACAAATTAGGACCTGATATACAAAAGGCTTTGCTTAAATCAAACTATTTTGCCATATTGCAAGGGAATTGGAATAAAGGAAAAGCCCTCTACCACTCCTTTTAACTCTGAGTTGGCATTTGGCCACCGAACCATTTGCTAATGTTGACAAATCGGAAACCATTTCGGTGCATCGGCACATTTGCACTACATGTGCTTGACAAAGTAGTCCTTCATGTTAGAAGAGAAGCTGCCTGCTCTAAATCCATTTGTTCGGGGAAAAAAAGCTCTAAAGTAAAGTGATGGAGGAATGGTCCATTGTGGTCGGATACCTATGGGTACGGGCATGAAGGCGTAAGCAAACAAGCAAATCCATCGAAATGTGTGACAGACTCGACCTTCACTCCCTTAGATAGGGTAGAGTGAGAACAGCCAAAAAGCAGACTTCATCTGTACTGACGCAGCTTGATAGACCGATTATTGTCACACAAAAGAATCCGGACAGTTTTATTTATCCTTCAATGCCATTTTCACAGACATAGGACACATAAGTCAGGATGTTAACTTTAGGCAAACACTCAAAAGAAAAGTTGGTTACGCATTAGATCCGACCCAACATACTAAAACAATCATGCGGAATGAACGCATGCACCTAGGGCTTATGCTCCTTATGCGGCAAACAACCTCGAATCGTATTCGTTTCCTCTTGTTTCCCACTGTTTGTCCTAAGGCATCGCTTCTCCTGAGATAGCTTCGTGCCGGTACGAGGCAACGATCACCTTAAGCCCAGCCTTATCCCCCTTGCACACCGCTTTCTGTCTATACCCTGGTGACGCTATTCTCCACCTCACTTCAAAAGTTTGCTGGATTACCGCGATGACTGATGGGAGTAAGGTCTTCTACAAGAAATCCAATTTAGAAAATCGAGGCTACAGCATTACCTAAGCACTGGTTGTAATCAGAGCCACCTTCGTCACGCACTCGGGTGGAGCCAAATCAGACACACTTTCACATTTCTGCTAGATAATTTGTTTCCTTCACTGCCATAGTCACAGCTTCCTCGAATGCACCAGACCACTCGCCGAAACAGTCTTCATCAACGACTATGAAATATGCACATTTTAAAGCATCGTCCCTTACTACTGCGAAGGACCCACTCAATCGCTTTGAACAACACCTAATCGCCACACTTCTTCTTTCAACGACTTTTGAAGAGAAGGAGACAGTCTTTCAAAAGTGGCCACCGATCCGCCTTCCCTAATGTCAACTTAGGCTTTCGCATCAGTAAATACATTTAGTAGTATTAAAATTCACACACTTTAATGCGTTTAACCCTTTTCACCAATTAGTTCAACCGCAAATACTGACTACTGCTAGTGCTTTAAGGCTGCAAAATACATTCCCATCTTTTCCTCCAACACTTTCTACCTTTTCAGAATACACGGAAACTGACAACTTCAAAAACAACACCCAATCCCCATGCCGACACGAGGGACCACCACGAATCCACCCAATTGACACGCCACAGCGCACAAACCAAATCCCATCCCAACCTCAGCCCCAACCCTAACCCCGATAGTAATTAGTCCAGATGAGGTCGGAAACCACCCCAGCTTCCTACCCCAGATAGCCCCTACACGGTCCTTCCCATCCCCTCCTTTTCCATCCATTCTCACTCCTAAGGCCAAGTCGCAATAGTAGTAGGAGAAGCACGACAGTCGCCCCCGCTCCTCCCAATAGTTCGCAGCCAACACATCCAACAGTGGAGACCTACCCACTTACTTACCTCCTCTAAGATGATGCACCACCATTCATCACCTTCACAGTCAGCAACAAATTAACTTCCACCCTCCCACCGCAAAAACATTTCCGTACCTGCGGAAACAAAACATACCGCAGTTGCCACCATCGAACTCTGGCCCATAGCGCTTCCATTCGTTGTCGTTGTCGTCGTCGTAAGTGAACGTCTCCTTCACTCTTTCACACACCCACGGCAGAGCTCCCTAGCCTTTCCCCTCCTTCGCCGCCACCCACCCACTTAATCACCCAGCCACCCATGCCCGCGAAGACAAACATACGGAGGCATAATAGCAGTAGTAGACCCTGTCGTCCATGCCAACAGTCGCATCGCACAATCCAGACAAAGACGCTACCGCCGCCACCGCCACCGCGAATCACGCCAACATCTTGCATTGCCTACCATTCCACACACTCATCACATGTTACTTCACCATCACAACCACCAAGGTAAGTTTGTGGCATCTAAAAAGGAAAAAAACAAACAATGGAAAGACCAATGTGTGGGGGTCCAAAGCGCTGCAAAGCTAACATACACAAACATAACTACTAATAGGAGAAAAAGAAACAGGCACCTCAACAAGCAAACACTTAGGACTGCTACAAAGTACAGTCTGTGTGGTGATGCCCAAGTTTCCCACTAGCCACTCCTTCTTCCTCCGCTCCTATCCCTGCTGCGTCCACCACACTCAGAGACACCAACTCATGCCGTCAAAGCCGAGCAACCTACCATTAAGCCATCACTTAGGCCCTCTACACAACATGTTTCACAGCAGGGATCATATCGACACAACAAACAACCCTCGTCCTGCACCCACTCCTCCGCCATCCATATGTGCGCCAACAACACGCATATCATAGTAATGGAAATAGCGCAGGTGAAGCAGGTAAAGGAGAACAGCACTTTCCCACCCAACATATGGACGCACATTGATTTCATCGCTGCCCACACGAAAAAGGACAACAACAACTCATTTAGCACAATCCAATCTTACCTGAGAAATGTGTAAAGTGATAACAAAGACGAGATTCGCACTCATTACTGCTGCAGCTTCTTCTTCTTCAGTGTCCATTCTAGCACGAAAACGAGCTAAATAATGCATAATAAAATTTATAAATATGGTTAACACTTCGTAGTGAGAAAGCAAACAAATTACAAATTGCCAAAACAATCTTAACTTATCACTCGAGGTGTCATACAGCGAAAAGTGTACGTGAGTAGGCATCGTAGTTGGGAAACAAAACGGCCTAACAGCCATAATATGAGACTTTTGCGTTCACTTTACCAAAGTTGCAAGTCCCTTTATCAAATTGGACCTCATTCATCAAAACTCATTCTTACTAAAATAAGGAACCGCTTAAAAATAGTTAAATCAATCGCACTCAATCCAAAGAAGTGTTTTGCATTAACAACATCAACGCGATCAGGCAGTGCAAATGGAAATCACAAAGTTATGAAAGCAACTGCGGCTGTTTCTGAAAAGGTTGGTCTAACAAATAAACTGGTAAAGGCAAAAGCATACATCGACACACTCGTAAAATTGGTGCTTATTTTCAAGAAAGCACCAAGCACGTAATTTCCAAGCACTTCGTAAGGTTTTAGCACCTCTCCACAAAATCACGCCCCAATGCTCAAATTCAAACGTCAGTAAAAACAAATAACCTCACAAACCGCAAAAACAGTCGAAATTTATATCTATACAGGAAAGAATGCACGTGAGAAGACCTTGCAGATAAAAAGAAACCGTCAGCAGCCACATTAAGAGGCATTTGCGTCTACTCTAACAAGTATGTGTATAAAGGAAACAAATCGACATTTAAAGTACCTCACAACAACTAGCTAACTAAAAATAATAAAAAAATGCTTGATACTTACTGGCTTCCCAACTTTTGGCAGCAGATGAAGGCGCATTAACTCAGAAAAACTATCCCCGAAAACACGTGCAAACTACGCAAGCCGCGCACAAATCTGGCTAATCAGTTCAAAGTTCGTCCGATGAAACAAATAAGCTTTAAATTTTTATGTATTTTTGATGGAACCATAATTACGACGAATACCAACAGTTTCGACTTTTGGTATAATTTGGGCAGCAAGCATACGAATGACAGTTTACAAAGTGCACAAAATGAGAACACTGTTAATATTTACATGTTAGTAATATAAATGCATAATAGTGATATTGCGAGGTCCGTCAGCAAATCGTAAAAGCAGTTCAAAAACAATGAGTAACGTCATTTCGTCAACTGGTTGTTCACTTCAATTTACTTTTAGCATGTGTTTTGTAGCAAAGCTCATATTCAAAATAAATAGACGCGTTGCTCAATTGGAGCAATAAACTGACCTTACTCACATTGACTTGCAAGTGTCGATCATCTTCACAAAAGATGAGCACTTGTACCATATCCCGCCTAACATCTTGTTGGCTGGTGGGGTGTAATCTACGTTTTCAGATGACAATTTTTCGGTTGCGATGCCTGCACATCTCACTATACGTAGACGCAGTGGTACAGTGGCCAACTTCGTAATTACTTCCTCATTCAAGCATCAATCACATTGACAGTTGTTCCATTCAGTAGAGTGCCACCTGACCTTCTACCTCTTGTGGTAGCTGTCATGACATGACTGCTAATTGTCTAAACTTACCTGATCTGCCAGTAACCAGAATGCAATTGTGAAAACAGGTTCGATTCTACTGGGATAGTTGATCATGATAGAGGTAAAAGCGCTCGACAATTTAACAGGATTACTTTTTGATTCCCTCTGTCAGGAGACACGAAAGCTACCCTACCCCATCTCCACGGTTCCCCAATTCACAACCCTCATTTCTGTGCAGCTCACAACTTCACTACTCTCCACCTCTTCCTCTCGCCTACACCTTCACAAATCCAAGTCTTCATCCCTCCCTCCTTCCTTCCTTTCTTTCTTCCTTCCTTCCTTCCCTCCATCCATCTACCTATCTGTCTAATTTGATCGCGCGTCACACATCCCTCAACACCGAGCTTCCTATGAGCATACACATCTCCATTAATACTTCTTCTTCTTCTCCGTCTTAGAAGAGGAAGGAGGCTCTTCAGATTCTCCACTCTCCTCCCACAGCCAACTAACAACGACTCTTCATGATCGCAGCCCAAACGCATACAACACAGACACAAACACAGTACGAAACACAAGCACTGCAGCATACTTACAACCTATCACATGCAGCCACTACCCACGCGCAACATAATCAAATCACCAAACCAGTCAGTTCTCTCCTCCAAATAATAATGACAAGGAAAATTAGTTGTCCTTCATCACCTTTATTAATTTCAACGCAAACAATCGTATCGCTAGGCAGCACATCCAATGCCCATGTGGCCTAAGTAAGAACATAGAGAACGATCAATCATGTTAGTCTTGCGGCAATTCAAAGTCATCATGCACGTAGTAGACATTGAAGGAGCCGAGGAGGACTTCCCCCTGAGCATTCTCTTCTGCTTGTACAGCTACATGCAGATGAGCGAAGCTCGTCGGAGCTGTCTGTGTGCAGTGGCGAGTGTTCAATCTGCTGGTAAGCGTTGTGCGATTGAGCAGCGTCAGCGTTACTGTGTGTTTCAGAGGGGGGCGAGCTAGTCGTAATAGAGGAGGCGGAGCCAGCGCAGCCAACGCAGCCATTGCAGCCGTCGGAGTCAACGGAGCTGGAGGAGGTCGCGGAGGAGGAGGAGACGCTAATGCCATCATCGCCGTCTCAGGCATCGCTGGCCTCAACCACCCTGTCCCAGTCCTCGTTTCTCATGTCTACTCCCTCCACGCATTCATTTTATGCTTTCATTCATTCATTGATGAGACTCACTCTCGAACCAATTCGGTGTGGTGAACCACTTCTTCCCTTCACGCAGGCTAACAGGTGAACTACGAAGTGGAGGACTGCTCATTCCTCACCAGGACCGTGAGGGGCAGGCGCAGGCGCAGGCGCAGGGAGAAGGGTCAGCTATGTCACCCACCACCAGTGGCACGCCCACCTCCCACTACCTCAGCGCCTCCTCACCCAACCACGTGGTTGGTGTCTCTTGGGGAGGTGGCGACAATGATACAGTGCAGCCAATGCGAGTGCCAATTACACATGGATCGTCATCACCGCTCGTCCGTCTCGAGGGTAGGCAGGAGTCGGCGGCGGCCAAAACTCCCCCGCCAATCCTCTCATCCACTCACGAAACCGTTAGTCCAGACAGCACGACGGGTGAGTGAACACCACCTACCAACCCTGCAGTTGAAAAGTAACCGTCAACAGCCACATTAAGAGGTATTTGCGTCTACTCTAACAGGTATGTGTATAAAGGGAACAAGTCGACATTTAAACTACCTCACAGCAACTGACTAACTAAAAGTAATCAAAAGATACTCAATACTTACCAAGCTCCCAACTTTTGGCAGCGGATAAAGGCGCATTATTATACAAAATTTACCCCTAAAAGCGCGCACCACTTTCGCAAGCCGTGCACAAATCTGGCTAATCAGTTCAAAGTTCGTCCGGTAAAACAAACAAACTTTGAATTTCTATGTATTTTTGATGGAATCATAATTACGACAAATACCAACATTTTCGACTTTTGCGTATAATTTGAGTAGCGAACGTACTAATGGCAATTTACAAAGCGCGCTAAATGAGAAAGTTGTTAATATTTGTATATCAGTAATGTAAATGCATAATAGTGATGCTGTAAGGTTTGCCAACAAGTCGTAAAAGTGGTTTAAACGACAGTGAGGAATGTCATTTTGTCAATTAGTCGTGCACGTCTATTTACTTCAAGCATGTGTTTTGTAGCAAAGTTCATATTCAAAACAAATAGACGCGTTGCTCAATTGGAGCAATGGACTGACCTTACCTACATTGACTTGTAAGTGTCGATCACCTTCACAAAAGATGAGCACTTGTACCATATCCCGCCTAACATCTTGTTGGTTGGTGGGGTGTAAGCTGCGTTTTCAGATGGCAGCAAACATGACGTCGGCCTTTGGCGATGAGGAGCGTCCATCTTCCCACTCTCCCATGGCTTGGACGCTGTGTTGGTGGCGCTAATAAGGCACCATCTGTTTCAATCAAGCATGTAAAAAAGCATTGCATTTACGGGTCACTGAACCCGAAACGATAACGGCAACAGCAGCAACTACAGCATCAACGGCGACAGCAAGAAGAAAAAGAGCGCAGCACGCGTCGGATGTTGTTACGAAGGCGTCTTCTCCACTGCAAATGCAAAAGGCGTATTGAGGGAGAAAAAGGGTGGGTGAGGTAGGGGAGAGAAGGGAGGGAAGAGGGGAGAGTGTGGAGGAATTGCAGTCGCGTGTGCTACGCACATGTATGTGTCATCAAAATCGCACGAGATAATGAGGCAAGAATAAAGTAGATAGCAGCATCAACAGCAGAAGCAGTCGTAGTGGTAGTATTAGTAGTGGTGGTAGTAGTATTATAGGTAGAAGAAGGCGCACTTACTGAAAGGCGAAGGGACTGTTGACGAGCCTCCGATTCAACTGTCAAATGATAGAAAAATCGATGATGATGACGACGCTGACGACGATGGACGATGGATGATGGATGGGTAGGTGGAGAGTAGAGAGAGGTGGGTGGTAGGTGGTATTCACTCACCCGACGTGCTGTCTGGACTAACGATTTCGTGAGTGGATGAGCGGATAGGTGGGGGAGTGTTGGCCTCCACCGACTCCTGCCTACCCTCGAGACGGACGAGCGATGATGACGATTCATGTGTAATTGGCACTCTCATTGGCTGCACCGCATCATTGTCGCCACCTCCCCAAGAGACACCAACCACGTGGTTGGGTGAGGAGGCGCTGAGGTAGTGGGAGGTGGGCTTGCCACTGGTGGTGGGTGACATAGCTGACCCTTCTCCCTGCGCCTGCCCCTCACGGTCCTGGTGAGGAATGAGCCAGTCCTCCACTTCGTAGTTCACCTCTAAGCCTACGTGAAGGGAATGGGAAAGAAGGTGGAGGAGGAGGAGAAGTAGACGGCGAAGTGGTTCACCACACCGAATTGGTTCAAGAGTGAGTCTCATCAATGAATGGATGAATGAATGCATAAAATGAATGCATGGATGCCTGAAAGAAATGGGAGACACAGAATGAGGGAAGGAGCAGGCAGTATGAAAGCGTGGAGGGAGTAGACATGAGAAACGAAGGATGAGATAGACCATGTTCAAGCAACGTACTGGAGGATATAGAGGACTGAGATGGGGAGGACTGGGACAGGATGGGTGAGGCCAGCGATGCTTGAGACGGCGATGATGGCATTAGCATCTCCTCCTCCTGCTCCTCCTGCTCCTCCGCGAGCTCCTCTGGCTCCGTTGACTCCGACGGCTGCGTTGGCTGTGCTGGCTCCGCCTCCTCAATCACGACCAGCTCGCCCTCCTCTGAAACACACAGTGTTATTAGTGACGCTGACGCCGCTCAATCGCACACTTACCAGCAGATTGAACACTCGGAGCTGCACACAGACATCTCCGACGAGCTTCCTCATCTGCATGTACCTGTACACGCAGAAGAGGATGCTCAGGAGGAAGTCTTCCTCGGCTCTCGCAATATCAACTACGTAATTGCTCATTTTCTATTAACAGAAGACTGGCATGAAGTGGCTGCAGCAAACCTACCTCAGCGTGTGTACGTGATAGTGCAAGTGACATTCAAATGCGACACGTCGATTGGTTGGTTGTTTGATTGATTGATTAATTGATTTATTGCCGACAGACAGCGAGACATGCAGGTTGGTAGGTAGGCAGACAAAAGACAGCAGACAGACAGGTAAACAGACAAACAGGAGGAAGGGCGGGCAGGTTTGGATGCAAACGCATGAGTAGTTGGTAGATAGCCACTTGTGCCTCCATGTCGAGAGTCGTCCATTTTCAGTGGATATGCGACAGTGTTGAGAACGACAACACCACCTTCAATTTGACCTCCTGCCTCCATATGGGCCTATGTGAAATGAAAATGGAAGTGAGCATAGAGTTAGGCAGGGCATGAGTGATCTGCAAACAACGCAATGTAGTGTAGGGCGCACTTGTCACAACTCAACTGCTCCACCAACTCACCACAGGTGTACGTGCGTAATTAAACTCATCTGCTGTGAGCCACATTGTGGTGGGGAGATGGTGTCCTCTGCAAAACGCCATTCACTTTGCTTGGTAGGTTCAAGCGCTTGCCATGCCAGTCGTCCACATGCTCACTGGCTCCTACTTACGACTGCAAGTCATGCATTATTCAGTGTGCATCACCATGCCTGTCTACACACTTCGGCGATGCTGTTGCCTCCCAGTTCAATTCACCAACAGTAGTGTACCCGATGCCTTCTAGCCAGTGACTCATTTACTCCACGGACACACTGACCTCATTATGCTGCAAGGGAAGGAAACCTGAATGAGACCATCACCTTTACCCCTACACGACGCCTTGGATGCCTGACAATTCGTTTTGCATCATAAGGCCATGCATTAATGCCACAACTCCCCGTGTCACACTGAGCTTTAGTAATGCCGAATGTAGTGCTGCAGTTGAAGGCGTGAATGTTGACAATTTCGAACAAATTCAAGCTGTTTATTAGGTGAGAATATGAGCAGCCTTAATTCTTTCTGATGTTAGCTTAATTGTATGCTGCATTCGTCACTGTGCATAACCTTGTTCGTTGTGTGCAGAATTGTCGCTAATGATGCAGTACTATGGCTGGGGTGTTGTTTAAGTTGATGTTATGAAAGGTAATCGTGCACTTGTTCGTACGGATGCGAAACTACTGCTGTTGACAAGGTCGGCGATTTTGAACCCATTGCATTGTGTTTTGCTTCGTTACGGCAATGGTGGCGGGGAGATAGGGTGTCTGGTTTTCTGCAAGAATTTGCATGGATGGCTTCCACACATGTGAAGCTTCTTCTTCATGACCTCGCTTTTATGGCTTTGGTCTGACGAGCACTGCAATCATGTCGTGCAATCCCACTGCAAGAGCAATGAGTCTGTCTTGTCAGTGTCTGGATTGGTCAAAGGGTGGCGCATTGACGACTGTCTAGAAAGATTATCGTAGCAATGGAGGTGAACTGTCTTCGTCGCCACTTCCATCGGCGGTGACCTGTTGTCTGCTTTGCCGATGTCTGCATGTATGTTGGATGGCTATTTCAAATCGTACCCCACCTGTTCTATGCCTACTTCTTTTTTCATATTCTTTATCTCTTTACCCTATTTCTTGCTTTCCTTATTCTTCTCTCTCTTTCTCGTGCATTGTTGGCACCACAGTACTAAGTCACTGATTTGGTATTTGCAGTGAATGGTTTCGTAGACGTATTTGGCGGCTGTTTGGTGTGATGGAGAGCAAAGGAGAAGGAGGAGAAGGAGAAGGAGGAGGAGGAAGAGGAGGAAGGCGGCTGGGAGAAGACTTGTGCTACGACGTGTCACTGTGATGGCAGAATTGTGCGGTTGGTACAACTTACGTATCATCATTCTATGTTCGCCCCGAAGAAGAGGAGGAAGGAGAAAGGAAGACGGGGAGATGCGATGAATGGCAAACTTTGTCTCAAAGCTGCGGCATCGTTAGCGTGGGCAGGATGTAAAGTGGGTGATTATTTCTCCTATCGCTTTATCCATCTCTGATTCGAGGGTAGTGATGATATTTTCCTGTTTGTATTTCTACTCTGCGTAGAGTTCGAGTGTGGACGACGAAATGGGTGGAGCCAGGTCAGCGTTGGTGCCGACAGTGATGGTGGTCGTAGTGTCGCCATCTAATCCTGCTAGTTGGGTGCACACTTCATAGTGCGAAGCCTTGGTGCTCCTTCATTCCACACCGTCGACGTCGGACGTAGGCACGGAGACCTAGAGAAAGTGAAGAAATGTAGTGCAGACGACGTGCCGCAGTAGTTGGTGGGCACCAAGAATTACGTGTGTTCCTCCTTCTTGGGAAGGTGGAAAGGAGGTGAGTGAGGAGGAGGAGGCGGAGGAAAAGAAGAAGATGGTGGTGGTGGTGGCAGGAGGGAGTGGGCATGGGAGAGGTGGAATAAGATAGGCAATGTGCATTCAACCCACTGGCGGATATGGACGACTGAGGTGGGGAGTACTGCAGCAAGGGGAGTGAGGCCAGCGATGGTTGAGACGTTGACGATGGTGGTGGTACTGTCTCCAACTGCTCATTTTGCATCCTGCTGGCGCTCCTCTGAAATGCACATTACTGGTGGTGATGCCTGGGCTGCTTAAGTGGACACTTGGCTAGCAGCAGTGTGAAGACTGGGCGCCGCACATGGGCAGCATCATCGACGGGCGACATTGACTGGCTCGACTCATCTGCATGTGCGTATACACACATGCAGAAGAGGATGCTCATGAGGAAGCCCTCTTCGGCTCCTTCAATGTCTACCACGCGCATGATGACTTTGATTTGCCGCAAGAGTAACATGATTGAAAGTTCTCGATGTTCTTACTTAGGCCACATGGGCATGGGATGTGCTGCCTAGCGATAGGATTGTTTGCGTTGAAAGTGATAAAGGTGATGAAGGACAACTAATTTTCCTTGTCATTATTTTTTGGAGGAGAGAACTGACTGGTTGGGTGATTTGTTTGTGTTGCGGGTGGGTAGTGGCTGCGTGTGATAGGTTGTAAGTATGCTGCAGTGCTTGTGTTTCGTACTGTGTTTGTGTATGTGTTGTATGCGTTTGGGCTGCGATCATGAAGAGTCGTTGTTAGTTGGCTGTGGGAGGAGAGTGGAGAATCTGAAGAGCCTCCTTCCTCTTCTAAGACGGAGAAGAAGAAGAAGTATTAATGGAGATGTGTATGCTCATAGGAAGCTCGGTGTTGAGGGATGTGTGACGCGCGATCAAATTAGACAGATAGGTAGATGGATGGAGGGAAGGAAGGAAGGAAGGAAGGAAGGAAGGAAGGAAGGAAGGAAGGAATGATAAAGACTTGGATTTGTGAAGGTATAGGTGAGAGGAAGAAGTGGAGAGTAGTGAAGTGGTGAGCTGCACAGAAGTGAGGGTTGTGAATTGACGAACTGTGGAACTGGGCACATAGATGTCGACATATGAAGAGGCGAATTAAGTGTGGGAGTAGGGGTGATCGCTGACACCCTTGGACGGGTTAGGAGGAGGAGGAGGAGGGATGAACTGATGGAAGGGTGTCGATGCGGTGGACACTTGATTGTCTGGTTGGATAATTGCTAAATTAATGAGTAGACGTAGGGGTGATGAGCTCATGAGTGGATCCACAAGTGACTAACCATGACGACATTCAAGTTGATGAATGGGTGAACTTGGTGGATCAAGGTGGATGACTTGTTCGTCAGAGTTAGGAATAACGTGCCATTAGTGAGTAACATAAGTGGCGAATTCGCGAAAAAGCCTCAGCCTCTATCGGTCTTCACACAAATTTTAGATAACTTGCAGACCTTTGCATTCCTCGTTTAATGAAATGATGGCGCTTTTTCTCTTCCACTTTGCTCAATACCTTCCACTGACCTTGTAAATAAATGTGATACGACATCCATTTATTTGCCTCAAGATTCACAGCAATGAGTCATGAGTAGTATTTGGTTTTGAATCTTTTAAATCTGATATGCTTTTATCGCATCTGCTAGGTGAACCCAGTGACCAACAGTGACAGCAGTGAAGGTCACACTTACAGTCGACAAGGGTTCCAGCAGTTTTAACAATTGCCCACATGTAGGACCATGTGAGTAGGTTCAGCGCACTGCTCCAATTGAGCATTCTACCCTGATATTTTGCCTTCGTTTGCCATCAAGGGAGCCTTCGAACCCCACAATAGGGAGCTGACACGGAAGTGGGATTATGAGGCAGTGGGGAAAAAGGAAAAGGAGGAGGAAAAGGGGAAGGGACCGCAATGACAAACTCACAAGAGTGGAAGATTATGGATGCGATTATTAGCTCTAACATTATTTGTGGCTCAGTAAACATGTCTCATACTCTCTCAGCCTTCTCATGTCTCCTCACAGAGGGGATCAAAAAGTTTAGATAAACTCACACAACTATCTTAGCAAAATCGAATTAGTTTTCACAACTGCATTCGGGTTATTGGCAGATCAGGTAAGTTCAGACAATTACAAGTCATGTCATGACAGCTACCACACGAGGTAGAAGGTCAGGTAGCACTCCACTGAATGGAACAACTGCCAATAAGACTGATGCTCAAATGAGGAAGCAATTACAAAGTTGATGCTTGAATCAGGAAGTAATTAAGAAGTTGGCTACTGTGTCACCTCGTCTACGTTTAGTGAGATGTGCAGGCATCGCAACCGCAAATTGCCAACTCAAAACGTAGCTTACACCCCACCAGCCAAAAAGACTTTCAACAGGATTTCATAGAAATGCGTATCTTTTGTAAAGGTGATTGACACATGCAAGACCATGTGGGTAGGGTCAGTCCATTGCGCTAATTGAGCAACCCGTCTATTCGCTTTGAATGTGAACTTTGCTACAAAACACATGCTTGAAGCAAATTGAAGTGTACAGCTACTTGACAAAACGACATTGCTCGCTGTAGTTTAAACCACTTTCACGATTTGTTGGCAAACCTAACAGTATCACTATTATGCATTTATGTTACTGATATACAAATATTAACAGCTTTCTCGTATTGCTCACTTTGTAAATTGTCATTAGCATGTATCTCAACCAAATTATGCACGAAAGTCAAAACTTTAAGTATTTGTCGTAATTGTAATCTTATCGTAAATGCATAAATATTTAAAGTTCGTTTGTTTTATCGGACGAACTACGAACTGATTAATCGGATTTGCGCGCGACTTGCGTAAGTGGTGCGCGTTTTTGGAGACATTATTTTGTGGAGTAATGCGCCTTTATCCGCTGCCAAAAGTTGAGAGCCTGGTAGGTATTGAGTACCTTTAGAGTATTTTAAGTTAGTCAGTTGTTGTGAGGTACTTTAAATGTCAACTTTCTTCTTTTATACACATACTTGTTGGGGTAGAAGCAAATGCCTCTTAATGTGAATGTTGACGGCCACTTTTCAAGTGCAAGGTCTCCTCATGCGCATTTTTCGGTGTGTAGAGATAAATTGCGACTGTTGCAGCAGATTGTGGGGTTGTTTGTTTTTTAATGACATTTGAATTTGAGTAATGAGGCGTAATTTTGTGGAGAGGTGCTAAAACCCTACGATGTGTTTGGCACTTACTTGCTTGGTGGTTTCTTGCGATTAAACACCCACTTTATGAATGTGTGTAGGTGTATGCTTTTACTTTATTTGTCAGTTGTTAGACCGACCGTTTCAGGAATAGGTGCAGTTGCTGTCACAACTTTTTGTTTTCCATTTGCACTGCCTGATTGCGTTGAGTTTTTTACTGCAAAACACTTTTTTGGATTAAGTACGATTGCTTTGGCTGTTTTTAAGCGGTTTGTTACTTTAGTAAGAATGAGTTTTGATGAATGAGGTCAAATTTGATGAAGGGACTTGTAAGTTTGGTAAAGTGAACGCAAAAGTCTCATAATGTGGCTGTCAGGACGTTTTGTTTTCTCAACTACGATGCCTACTCACGTACACTTTTCGCTATATGACACCTCGAGTGTTAAGATTGTTCTGGCAATTTGTAATTTGTTTGCTTTCTGATGTCGATAGATTTTGTTGGGAGGAGTTCTAACGTTGCTAAGGGCATGGTAACCAAGCATTGTTGTTTTTTTTTGCTAATAAGTATTCACCATATTTATAAATGGTATTGTACATTTTTTGTCTCGTTTTCGTGCTAGAATAGAAACTGAAGAAGAAGAAGCTGCAGCAGTAATGAGTGCGAATCTCGTCTTTGTTATCACTTTACACATTTCTCAGGTAAGATTGGATTGTGCTAAATGAGTTGTTGTTGTCCTTTTTCGTGTGGGCAGCGATGAAATCAATGTGCGTCCATATGTTGGATGGAAAAGTGCTGTTCTCCTTTACCTGCTTTACCTGCGCTATTCTCATCCCTATGATATGCGTGTTGTTGGCGCACATATGGATGGCGAAGGAGTGGGGGCAGGGCCGGGGTTGCATGTTGTGTTGATGCGATCCTTGGTGTGAAACATGTTGTGTAGAGGGCCTCGGTGATGGCTTGATGGTAGGTTGTTCAACTTTGACGGCATGAGTTGGTGTCTCTGAGTGAGGTAGCCGCGGTAGGGATAGGAGCGGAGGAAGAAGGAGTGGCTAGTGGGAAGCTTTGGCATCACTGCGCAGACTGTACTTCGTAGCAGTCTTAAGTGTTTGGTTGTTGAGTTGTCTGTTTCTTTTTTTCCCATTAGTAGTTATGTTTGTGAATGTTAGCTTTGCAGTGCATTAGAGCCTCACACATGGGTCTTTCCATTGTTTGGTCTTTTTATTCCTTTTCTGATGCTACAAACTTACCTTGATGGTTGTGATGGTGAAGTAACATGTGATGAGTGTGTGGAATGGTAGGCAATGCAAGATGTTGGGGTAATTCGCGGTGGCGACGGGGGCGTCTCCGTCTGGGTTGTGCGATGCGACTGTTGGCATGGGCGACAGGGTCTACTGCTGCTACTATGCCTCCGTATGCTTGTCTTCGCGGGCATGGGTGGCTGGGTGAGTAAGTGGGGAAAGGCTGGAAGAGCTCTGCCGTGGGTGTGGGAAAGAGTGAAGGAGATGTTCTCTTACGACGACGATGACGATGACGAATGGAAGCGCAATGGTTTAGAGCCCACTGGTGGCAACCGCGGCATATTTTGTTCCCAGAGGTGCGGAAATATTATTGCTGTGGGAGGGTGGAGGTTAATTTGTTGCTGACTGTATAAGTGATGAGTAGTGGTGTATCAGTTCAGAGGCGGTAAGTAAGTGAATAGGTCTCCACTGTTGAGTGTGTTGGGCGCGAACTATTGAGGAAAGCGTGGGGCGGGTGTTGTGCTACTCCCACTGCTAATGCGACTTGGCCTTAAGAGTGAGAACGGATGGAAAAGGAGTTAAAAAGGAGGGAGTGGGAGAGGTGGCGTGGAGAACATCTAAGGCAGAAAGCTGAGGCGGTTTCTGGCCTCACCTGGACTAATTACTATCGGGGTTGGGGTGGGATGGTGGTTTGTACGCTGTGGCATGGCGCTTGGGTGGATTAGTGGTGGTCTCTCGTGTTGGCATGAGGATTGGGTGTGCCCTTGCCGATCTACGTTTTGCTCTTAGGAGAAGATTTATTTTTGAGCTATATTTCAGTGTTTCAGGTACAGTTCTCCCGGCCTACCTGGAGGATGGGGATATGGTGGGTACTCCACGGCACATCGACGGTTGGTGGACGCGGTTGGATCGACTTAAGGGGCGACTCAGCCTTTCTGTGCTTTGCCTCCTCCGCTGTGTCCTGCATCCGCTAATGCCGCTGGTGCCACTGCTGTTGTTGCGTATGCGTGAACATCACCGGTGAGGACATTCGTTCCTTCATCCAACGATTCCTATTACAACAAGAGTTTCGTAAGTCCTTTGCATTCATTAGGTGTTATTAATGGCGTCTCGCCTTTCTGCAACACGTGGCGACACAAGAGGTTCAAGTTATTACAGACTCACTGCGGATAATGTGTTTTGTCTGGGTGTACAAGTGAATCATTCATATCAAGTTTCGTGTCTTTCTTGGGCTTATGCAAAGTCTCTATGCAGTTAACTTGCTCACTGAAATGCAAGCACTGCCTCGACTTATGCAGGTAACCAAAACCAAACCAAAGGTGATGTGCTTGTATCAGGTTATATCAATGTTTATGCAAAATACGGGTTTTTCTGCGAAAAATCACGGCTGGTACGGTGTTGTTTTTGAAGTTGTCAGGTTTCTTGCATCTTGAAAGGTAGAAAATGTTGGAAGAAAAGATGGAAATGTATTTTGCAGCCTTAAATTACTAGCAGTAGTCAGTATTTGCGGTGGAACTAATCGTTGGAAAGGTTTAAATGCATCTAAGGTTGTAAATGTTAATCTTACCGACTGTAATCAGGGAGAGAATGCTGGTTCCTAACTATTGCGAAAGCCTAACTTGGCACTAGAAAGGGCGGATCGGTAATTACTTTTGAGAGACAGTCGTCTTCACTTTAAAAGTCGTTGGACGAGGAAGTGTGGCGATTAGGTGCTGTTCACAGCGATTGAATAGGTCCTTCGCAGTAGTAAGGGACGATGCTTTGAAATGTGCATATTTCATAGTCGCTGATGGAGACTGTTTCAGGGACTGGTCTGGTGCATTCGAGAAAGTTGTGACTATGACACCGAAGGAAACAAATTATCTAGGAGAAATGTGAAATAGTGTCTGATTTGGCTCCACCCGAGTGTGTGATCAGGGTGGCTCTGATTACAGTCAGCGTTTAAGTAATGCTTTAGCCTCGATTTTCTAAATTGGATTTCTTGTTGATAAAGTGGTTGGAATAATGTAAAGGTAGGAAGACGGAAATGTTAGTCATGAAATAATATTTTGTGCTCGTTTATGCGGACTTACAAAGGGTAGTGGTGGGGACGTAGATTTGGTTGTAATCAGCCTACTTTTTGGGTGTTGGGCGGATGAGAGAGTGGAAGAGGATGGGAAAGTAGTGATGTGTGTGAAGTGATAGAAATGGCGTCTTTTGCACTTGTAGCGAGCCAATCGGCATGAATGTGTCACGGAGTGACCTCGTGGACACATTGAGATGAATGCTGGAACCAATTTTGGGCCCGCATCGGCCGGCGGTGTCAATGGTGGTGGTGGTGGCGGTGGTGCCGGGAATGGATCCTCCCTCAATGATCTATGGCTTCAATGAGCAGTCCTGATGCGCTGTTTACCGACTCACTCATCCGCCAGGCCATGCTCTTCTTGATGTCGTGGAGGGCATAGGATGTTTGGAAGAGGGGGTTGAAAGCACCCTCCTGTCTGTGCAGAAAACCACGTGAATTTGTTTCCCTCCCCTCCCGTTCTCTTCCCTTCCCTGCCCTCCTGTCTTCCTCTCTCCTCTGCCGTCAACACTGCTACTGCTCCTCCTTATGGTAATGCGAATACTTTAGTTATTACTATTGCTGCTACCATTGGTAAAGCTAAAATATTGCTACCGTTGAAACCAGTAAAGGCGCCCTCCTTCCTTCCTTCCTTCCCTTTTGCATATGCAGGATGTGTTGGATATTGAGGAGTGGGGTAGAGATACCACGCCGCCATTGAATACTGTAAAGTTTATTAAAAACCTGTGGAGGAATGAGGACTGTCAGTGCCGCGTTGACCTCAACTTCGAGCATTTACCTTGTGTGTTTTGCTGGAACCACGCGGATCTCTATTGCTACTTGTACAGAAGACTATTTTTTTATCATCCACGTAGTCATTGACAGGAGTGCAAAGTAGATGCATTGCTCTGACTGGTTCTACTGGATGACGATGCATGCTTCCACACTACAACATTCAATGCATTAGCACCGCTGGCTCAAACGCCCACACGCAGGTGACTGAGAGGCGCACCGCTTGCTTACTTCCGAACATCATCTACCGAATAGCATGTGCATACGTACACCATCTCAAAATACTGGACATTTCACAGTCACTGGCACCTTGAATGCTGTTTACTCGCACGATCTTGGGTCTGCACATGACTCTAATTGGACCCGATGGCAGTAGGAGGCATTTACGCACATTGCAGTCTTCAGTGGAAGTGTGGCGAAGTCTCGGTCGCGTCTATTTCTCTCGAAGACAAATTTGACTCGCGGAAGAACGTTCTTCAGCGCAGATCTCTGTGATGTCCAAATTGCTTGATGTCCGTGGACTTATGAGATGGTCTGCGTCTGGTGTAAGTTATCAACTGCACCTTTCTACTTATGTGCTTATAAGTAGTTGGCGTTTTGGACTCACCCTGAGCAAGAATGTGGTTGTTTGGTCAAATAGGTTTCTGATGGTTATTTCAAAGTAAATCGTCGGCCCTTGTGGACATCCTCTGTGAGGTACTGCCGTCCCACATTGTCGTGTTCCCTGATTGTGTGAGTATAGTGGGGAGTTTTTTCTCCCTTGTCCAATGTCTTTGGTCTACTGCGCTTTCCCGTCCGCCAGTGAGATCGAGGTTGGGACTCCTTCTGTGGCGTCATCAACCACATTAGTGTAGAATAGGCCAACTGCGTCGACTCGTCGCGCAGATGTCCTCTTTTTCTTACTACTTCAACATTTTAGATCCACGCATTCGATTAGGCTGTCGTTTGACCCGACAATTCTGGAAGAGACATTGTACTTGGCGACACTTCACAAGTTAATTTAATCTGAATTCGTATCTGGAAAGTTTCATTCTGGTGCGTGATTCCAGCCTTAATCACGAACCCTTTAATCGAAATGGATGTGAGTTGTGGTGGGGTTGGGTAGATGGATGCGGAATGTAAGGTGGATTAGTTGATGAATGGAGCAGAAACGCGTGCGCTCGGGATGCTACTGGGAGTAGTGAGGTGGTTGTGGGGCGGTATTCTTTGGCAATAAGTCAGGCGTGTCAAATACGAGGTTGGAGGGGATTTGCTGAATGAATCAACTGATGGTGGACGTAGGGTTTGAGGGGCGATAACTAGTAAGAATGTTACCTTCCCCTTTAAGACGGTGGTAGGATTCTCGATTTCTTCCGATAGTTTTGCATTCAGCAGTTCACTTCTCCAATGGGTTGTGCATGCGCACGCATGACGTTGAAATGGGTCGATTGGAGGAGTTGGAATGCGAGAGTTTCTACTGTGGTGGAGGATGATGTTGCTTGTGAGGGTAGGAAAGTTGAGTTAGAGCCAAGGCGGCGGCAGAGTGAACAATGTGGGTTAGGCGGAGATCTTGGAACTGTTGAAGTTGGTTCCTTCACTATGACTTTTAAGGGGAGGGTGATGCTGCATTTGAGGAACTGCAGAGCGTTCTGCGTAATCAATGGCTTTTATTAAAATGATTTCTCATTCAGCTGTTTTCTTTCTCTTGCCCACTACTGCCTTCTTCTTTTATCTGTCCTCTGTTCGATTGGAGCTGAATTTGGAGCGTTTGCCATCAAGACCGCAGGTCAATCCGCTGAATGCCTGTGAACTACTTCTCTTAACCATTTGAGAGCACCAGCGACGGCGCCAACATCACCACCAGCAAACGCAAGAGGAAGAGGTGTGATGTTTCCTACCCATCTTCGTTCTACTGTTTCATCCCCATTTTGTATATATTTCAGTGCTGTTATTACTATTGTTATTGTTATTATTATTATTATTATTATTATAAGCCCTTCCTTATTCGTGGTCTCTATGTGCCGGTGTGCAAGTGACTGGGTGGAGGTGGTGGCGTGAAGTACGCCTCCCCTTGGCAAGTGGTTAAGAGGGGGGGAGGGGAGGAAGGAGAGAAGGAAGGAAGGAGGAAACAGGGGCGGCATGGGAGGTGGGGTTGATAGCCCTCCGATGGCCCTAAAAGATTAAGTGAAAAAGAGAAAAGTGAGGATGAGAAATGAGGAGGAGGAGGAGGACGAGGAGGAGAGCGTATGAGTACGGAGAGCTTACGGGGGTGCTGAGCATTCTACTCTCGCCACCAGCGCTCAGCTAAAAGATGAAACAAGACCATATCGACGTGGATAATGCCTGTAAATTAAGTGGTTTAAAGTGGAAATAGCGCTAATGCTATTGCTGGCTGCCCAAACATTGAAAGCAAGTCAGCTGAATGACGTATGCTGAGTCTGCAAGTAATTATGGACCAAGTGATTGAGCACAAAAGCATGAAGTATGTCTTGAGCTAGAGCCGCTATGCAACTCCTACAAAGTGGCTTGACCAGTACGCAGAGGAGGAGGAGGGAAAGAAGGGAGTGAGACTTACTTGGGTCGGTGCCTGGTCACACGGCCCCAGTGGCCGGTGCAACCTCCTCGTCACGAAGGGGAGAGATGGCGAAACTGGTTGTGTCCCAGTCCACTGAGGCCGGTGGCAGCCTTCGGTGGTGGCGCACACAGGGTCTAGCCTCAACACCAACTGAGCGCTGGTGGCGCTCTCCCGCCTCGCCTTTCCTTCTTGTCACATCTACAAGGCAGCAGATTTATTAGCAAAATGGACACACTTACAGTCGACAAGGGTTCCAGCGATTCCAACAATTGCCCACATGTAGGACCATGTGAGTAGGTTCAGCGCACTGCTCATATTGAGCAGTTGGATCGAAGACGACAATTTGAACTGCACGTGACAGCATGCAATGCGTGGAGCAGACTGAGCGCGAGTGACTGGGAGATGTGAGGCTTTGTGGGCGATCTTGGCAAAGGGAGGCTTGAGAACCAAATGGCTACAGTGAGGATGGACGAATTAAATTGAATTCAGTGGCTCCTAGTCAAATGTCTAAATTGCCTTTCTGAGCAACATTTAAGTAAAACTGATGTGACAGTTTGTAAGCAGGCATAGAATGAAGAGAGGAGTGTGTTCTCACATGTTCGTAAGATTGGATAGCTGAAGTTACTGAGTCGCTGATTGTAAAATTCTTTGCATTGGAATAAAGATTGTGAATTTGCGTTAATCTGTGATTTGTAAGTTACAAGGTTCTGTGTTTTAGCCGTCATCTAATGCCTCTTGTTTGAAAGTGAGAAGGAAAGAACGATATCGCATTTTAGAGAACACAATTTTTGTGCCCTTTGGTGTTCTCACTTTGCAATATGCCATACAACTCAAAGTAGAATAAAGCTCCTTGTAGAATTTTAGGTCGAGAAATTGACGAGTTGGGCAAGATCAGCCAGCGTAGCGGCACAACGATTTGCAGGAGTGGTCTCTCTGACCACACAAACCTATCTGTCATGGTCTGATGACAAATGCAACGAATGTAATACTTTACTTGCTTGAACTATCGGGTCACAGAGGTGGCCATATTTTCCTAGCTGCGTAAGCTGGCCTCTGGTCAGCAGCTCATTTCCCTCTGCTCGTTAAATGTATATGTTCCACTCTAGTACTCTGCCTTCGCGGAAGCCTCGAGACGCCATATTGTTGGCAGGTGAAAGCAAACCCACCTCTATAGTGTTTTCACCCCAATCTCTACCGTCTGTGCCATGTTGCAGCGGTGCGAAAGAAGTGCATGTGCTACGGATGGGCCAAGAGCGACGTCCGCCTCCAGCATCTACCCCATCTCCGTGTTCTACAAGTAAGCTATCAACAACTGAAGCGACACCAGCCATGGGCCACCTGGAAAGAGATCGGCGTGCTAACGCCACCCTACGGATATACTGATGGTCGGCAGAACCACTTATTCTGAAGTCTGTTCCCAACCCAGCCGAAATTCGAAGTCGTTAGTGTCAAGCATCGCCTCAATCGTGTCAACTGTTGGCGGCTGGCTTGGTTAGCTCGTGGGTGCTTCTCGCAGCACTGAGTATGTTGTGATGGCTGACGCGGGAGGTGTACCATGGGGTGCGCCGGGGACGTCGCTCGAAAGAGGAGAGGGGCAATGTAATACTTTGCCTGGTAGGACTACTGTTTTCAGTCAGGGTCACGGAGGTGGCCATGTTATCCTGGCTGCGTGAGCTGGCCTCCAAGCCATGCCAGCAGTATATTCCCCCCTGCCCGTTAAATATATATGTATTCTATTTTAGTATCCTGCCTTCTTTTGCCTTCGAGGGAGTCTCGGGACGCTACAACGAATCTGATGGCAGGCGACTAGACTTTCTATGAGGAAATCCCTACACGCTATGCATTTCAACGGCAGTACAAACGCGTAGCTTCCATTTGACATCGTTTTCTCAGCCATTCCTAGTCACGTGTCTGCACACTCAATTCCTCATTAAGTGTTATCGTCGGTGGTGTCTGTACGGCGCCACTAAAGGAACAACATCTATTCATGTAGTTTAGGAGGCGATCGAAGTTAGGTTAGCACCGAGCACAGGAGCAATAGTTGTCCACGCCAATTCGACAACCATTAGAGTCTCTGACTGAACGATGTTGGTGGCGGCGACACTAGAGCGGCGTATACAGACATGAGGTTACATCTCCGTCGACATCGTCCTTAAAAAGGTGTTGACCAAAGATGGAGCTTGCTCGAGGAGGTTTACTTGCGTAGACACTTCTATCACTCCAGAGAATTCCTTTCACCAGCTCCGCTTCAGTCCTCCCAAACACCAGTTCCCTAAAGTTAACTCACCCAACCCCCGATTCGGTGATGAGGCTGGTAGTCCCTGTCCTACCCTGTGTTCGCATCTCAGCAATCGTTGCCGCAATGAGGACACCATCCCTTCACGTGGCTTTGGCGTTCCTTGAGTTTAGTAAAGCCACATTCTGGAGTTGAGACGACGGTAGCTACCACCAAGGTGGTGACGTTTTGAGGAAAGCGTTCAGATCTCCATCGTCGCTCTCGCTGAAACCAGTGCTGATTACGTCAGCACGAAGTTCATTCTCCACGTCTCACACTACTCGTTTCAAGGTAGCTAAGGCCACACTTCTACAGACATGATGGTAACCTGCTGGCATTGCAGACGGGCATG
>JADWOT020000001.1:29785872-29830872 GCA_036345935.2 Taenia hydatigena | reverse complement strand
GGTGTCTCTACTCCACGCCTAAATATTCAATGCATCCTGCATATGCGGAAGAAAGAAAGGCGCCTTTACTGGTTTTAACAGTAGCAATAGTTAAGTATTACCAATGGTAGCAGCAATAATAATAACTAAAGTATTCACATTACTATAAGGAGGAGCAGTAGCAGCAGTGTTGGCGGCAGAAGAGAGAGGAAGGCAGGAGGGCAGGGGAGGGGAACAAATTCACGTGTGGTCTTCTGCACAGACGGGAGGGTACTTCCAACCACCTCTTCCAAACATCCTATGCCCTCCACGACATCGGGCAGAGCATGGGCTGGCGGGTGAGTGAGTCGGTAAACAGCGCCTCAGGACTGCTCATTGAAGCCATAGATCGTTGGGGCAGGATCCATCCCCGGCACTACCGCCACCACCACCACCAATGACACCACCGACTGATACGGGCGCAAAATTGGTTCCAGCATTCACCTCAATGTGTCCACGAGGCCACTCCGTGACACATTCATGCCGCCTGGCTCGCTACAAGTGCAAAAGACGCCATTTCCATCAAATCAAACACATCACTACTTCCCCATCCTCTTCCACATCTTCCCAGCTCCCAAAAGGGAGGCTCATTCCAACCAAATCTACGTCCTCACCACTACCCTTCGTAAGTCCGCATAAACGAACACAAAATACTGTTTCATGACCGACATTCCCATCCTACTACCTTCGCATTATTCTAACCATTTTTTCTACAAGAAATCCAATTTAGAAAGTCGAGGCTAAAGCATTACCTAAGCACTGGCTGTAACCAGAGCCACCTTGGCCACTATTTCACATTTCTGCCAGATAATTTGTTTCTTTCACTGCCATAGTCACAACTTTTTCGAATGTACCAGACCACTCGCTGAAACAGTCTTCATCAACGACTATGAAATATGCACACTTCAAAGCATCGTCCCTTACTACCGCGAAGGACCGATTCAATCACTCTGAACAGCACCCAATCGCCACACTTCCTCTTCCAACGACTTTTGAAGTGAAGGCGACAGTCTTTCGAAAGTGTCTACCGATCCGCCCTTTCTGATGCCAAGTAAGGCTTTCGCATCAGTGAGGAACCAGCGTTCTCTCCGTGATTACAGTTGGTAAGATTCAAATTCACACCCTTAAATGTGTTTAAGCCTTTCCACCGATTAGTTCGACCGCAAATACTGACTACTGCCAGTACTTTGAGGCTGCAAAATACATTTTTGTCTTTTACTCTGACATCTTCTAACTTTTCAGGATACAAGAAACTTGACAACTGTAAAAACAACACCTTACCAGCCGTGTTTTCTCGCAAAAAAACCCGTCTTTTAAATAAACATTGATGTAACCTGCTACAAGCATATCACGGTTGGCTTTGTTTTGTTTACCCGCATAAGTCAAGACAGTGCTTGCATTTCGATGAGCAAGTTAACTGCATAGAGACTTTGCATAAATCCAAGAAAGACACCAAATTTGATATGGATGATTCACTTGTACACCCAGACAAAACACATTATCCGCAGTGAGTCTGTAATAACTTGAACATCTCGTGTCGCAACGTGTCGCAGAAAGGCGAGACGCCATTAATAACACCTAATGAATGTAAAGGACTTACGAAACTGTTGTTGCAATAGGAATCGTTGGATGAAGGAACGAATGTCCTCACCGGTGATGTTCACGCATACGCAACAACAGCAGTGGCACCAGCGGCATTGGCGGAAGCAGGACACAGTGGAGGTGGCAAGGCATAGAAAGGCTGAGTCGCCCCTTAAGTCGATCCAACCGCGTCCACCAACCGTCGATGTACCGTGCATTACCCACTATATCCCCATCCTCCAGGTAGGCCCGGAGAATTGCACCTGAAACACTGAAATATAGCTCAGAAATAGGTCTCCTCCTAAGAGCAAAACGTAGATCTACAAGGCCACACCCAGTCCTCATGCCAACACGAGAGACCACCGCGAATCCACCCAGGCGCCATGCCACAGCGTACAAGCTACCCACCACCCCAACCCCAGCCCCGATAGTAACTAGTCCAAATGAGGCCAGAAACCGCCTCAGCTTTCTGCCTCAGATGTTCTCCACGCCGTCTCTCCCACTCCCTCCTTTTCAACTAAGTCTCAATAGCAGTGGGAGTAGCACAACACCCGCCCCCCTACTCCCCCCCCCCCCCCCAATAGTTCGCGCCCAACACACCCAACAGTGGAGACCTACTCGACTACTTACCTCCTCTGAGATGATGCACCACTACTCATCACCTATACAGTCAGCAACAAATTAACCTCCACCCTCCCACAACAATAACATTTCCGCACCTCCAAAAACAAAATATGCCGCAGTTGCCACCAGTGAGCTCCGACCCATAGCGCCTCCATTCGTTGTCGTCGTCGTAAGAGAACGTCTCCTTCACTCTTTCACACACCCGCGGCAGAGCCACCCTAGCCTTTCCCCTCCTTCTCCGCCACTTACCCACCCATCCAGCCACCCATGGCCGCGAAGACAAAGAGACGAAGACATAATAGCAGTAGTAGACCGTGTCGCCCATGCCGACAGCCGCATCGCATAACCCAGACGGAGACGCCCCAACGCCGTCGCCACCACCGCGAATCACTCAAACATCTTGCATTGCCTACCATTCCACACATTCATCACATGTTACTTCACCATCACAACCACCAAGGTAAGTTTGCAGCATCTGGAAAGGAAAAAAGACCAAACAATGGAAAGACCGATGTGTGAGGGTCCAATGCGCTGCAAAGCCGACATACACTAACATAACTACTGATAGGAAAAAAGAAGAAACAAACACCTCAACAAGCAAACACTTAAGACTGCTACAAAGTACAGTCTGCGTAGCGATGCCCAAGCTTCCCACTAGCCACTTCTTCTTCCTCCGCTCCTACCCCTGCTGCGCCCACCTCACTCAGAGACGCCAAATCATGCCGTCAAAGCTGAGCAACCTACCATTAAGTCATCACCGAGGCCCTCTACACAACATGTTTCACAGCAGGGATCACATCAACACAACAAACAACCCAGGTAAAAAAGAAAGCACTTTCCCACCCAACATATGAACGCACATTGATTCCACCGCTGCACACAAAAAAGGACAGCAACAACTCATTAAGCACAATCCAATCTTACCTGAGGAATATGTGAAGTGATAGAGAAGGCAAGACTCGCACTCATTGTTGCTGCAGCCTCTTCCTCTTCAGTTTCTATCCTACCGCGAAAACGGACAAAAAATGCACAATAGCATTTATAAATATAGCGAATACTTATTAGCAAGAAAATGATAATGATTGGTTGCCACGTCCTTACCAACGTTTGAACTCCTCCCAACAAAATCTATCGCCATTAGAAAGCAAACAAATTACAAAATGCCAAAAACAATCTTGTCGCTTCAAATGCCATGCACCAAAAAGTGCACGTGAGTAGGCATCGTAGTTGGAAGATAAAACGTCCTAACAGCCACATTGTGAGGCTTCTGCGTTTGCCTCACCAAAAGTGCCATGCAGCGAAAAGTGTACGTGGGTAGGCATCGTAGTTGGAAAACAAAACGTTCTAACAGACATATTATGAGGCTTTTCTGTTTACTTTACCAAAGTTACAAGTCCCTTCATCAAATTGGACCTCATTCATCAAAACTCAAACTTACTGACCACTTGGAAACAGCCAAAGCAATCGTACTCAATCCAAAGAAACGATTGGTCTAACAAATAAACTGACAAATAAAGCAGAAGCATGTATCTACACACACTCATAAAATGGGTGCCTAATCTCAAGAAACCACCAAGCAAGTAATTGCCAAGCACTTCGTAAGGTTTTAGCACCTCTCCACAAAATCACCCCTCATTGCTCAAATTCACACGTCAGTAAGAAACAAACAGCCTCACAAATCGCAAAAGCAGTCAAAACTTATATCTACATAGCGAAAAATGCACGTGAGGGGGCTTTGCGGCTGAAAAGTAACCGTCAAAAGTCACATTGAGTGGCCTTTGCGTCTACTCTAACAAGTATGCGTATAAGGGAAGCAAACCGACAGTCAAAGCACCTCACAACAACTAAGCAACTAAAAATAATCGAAAGGTACTCAATATTTACCGGCGTCCCAACTTTTGGCAGCGGATAAAGGCGCATTAATCCAGAAAAATTATCCCCAAAAACGCGCACCACTTACGCAAGTCGCGCACAAATCCGGCCAATCAGTTCAAAGTTTGTCCGGTAAAACAAACAAATGTTAAATTTTATGTATTTTCGGTGAGACTATAATCAGAACAAATACTAGCAGTTTTAACTTTTGTGTAAAATTTTGGCAGCAAACACACTAATGACACTTTACAAGGTGGGCAAAATGAGAAAGTCGTTTATATTTGTATATTAGTAACATAAATGCATCATAGTGACATTGTAAAGTTCATCAGCAAATTCTAAAAATTGTTTAATTCACAGTGAGCAATGTCATTTTGTCAACTAGTTGTACGCTTCAATTTACTTTAAGCATGTGTTTTGTGGCAAAGTTCATATTCTAAACGAATAGACGCGTTGCTCAATTGAAGCAATGGGTTGACCTTACTCACATTGGCTCGCAGGTGCCGATCACATTTACAAAAGTTGTGTATTTGTGCAGAATCCCGCTTTACATCTACTTGGATGGTAGGATGTAAGCTACGTTTTCAGACGGCATTTTTCGGTTACGATGCCTGCACATCCCACTACACGTAGACGCAGTGGCACAGTAGCTAACTTCGTAACTGTTTCCTGATTCGAGCATCAACCACATTGACAGCTGTTCCATTCAGTGGAGCGCTACTTGACCTTCTGCCTCGTGTGGTAGCTGTCATGAAATGATTTGTTATTTTCTGAACTTACCTTGTAGAGGGCTCCTCCTCCCTCTTCTGGTCACACTTGTTAGTAAGTCTGAGTATGCTTTGATATCTTTATTATAAAGGGTGAAAATTATGCAGCTAGGCAAGATGTGGGATTCAGGTCGGGGAAGAGTCACCTTCTTGCGAGTTTCCACGCCGCTCCACCACGAGGTCCAAATTGTTTTTTTCGCGTCTGGCCTACAAAGCGCATTTAAAAAACATAAGTATTACATACCTGATCTGCCAGTAACCCGAATGCAATTGTGAAAACGGGTTCGATTCTGCTAAGATAGTTGATCATGATAGGAGTGGGAGCACTCGACAAGTTAAAAAGGATTACCTTTTGTGTGGAATGATGCAAACCTTTTGAGTCCCTCTATGAGGAGAAATGAGAAGGCTAAAAGAGTATGAGGCATGGTTACTGAGCCACAGATAATGTTAGGGCTACGAATTACACCCTTAATCTCCTAATCTTGTGAGTTTGCAATGCGGTTTCTCTTCTTTCTCCTCCTTCTCCTCCACCTTCTTTTCCTCCTCCTCCTTCTACACTTCTTTCTACTCCTTATCCTACTCCTAATCCTCTTCCTCCTCCTCAAAAATCACACTTTTAAGCCAGCTCTTTGTTGTGAAGTCCGAAGGCTTCCTTGAATGCAAAAGAAGGCAAAATATCAAGGTAAAATGCATATATTTATTAGACTGAGGAAAATGACTTTCTGGAACACCATTTGCCGATGAATGTATCATCTCAAACGTTATCTTTGACTTTTGTTCCTTCACTCTTCTTATTGCATTACCATTGAACATGATCCACGAAGAGTCCTCAATTCTGCTTTTAGCATTCGTATTATCCAGATCACCCTCGAAGCCTAGCAACACAGCAGCCACAGAAAATCATGACTTGGAGTGGTATTTGGTTTTCTAGACCATATGTCACTTAGTTTGCTCCAATCTGTCTACATTAACTACAGCTATGTGGTCGTCAAGCCTCTCTTTGTCCAGATAGCCCGCAAAGCCTCACATTTCTCTATCATTCACGACCAGTCTGCTTCACTCATTGCACGCTGTCACGTGCATTTCAAATTGTCGTCTTCGATCCAACGATCGATGTGCTGTCAGGTGCATCGTCACCAGTTTCATATTTCCGTGATTCACTCGCGATGTTGTCGGAAGAAGGAGTGCTCTACGCCGTATTTCTGCTCGCCTATGTGAGCTTTGCATCGCTCAATTGGAGCAGTGCGCTGAACCTACTCACATGGTCCTACATGTGGGCAATTGCTGGAATCGCTGGAACCCTTGTCGACTGTAAGTGTGTCCATTTCGCCAATAAATCAGCTGCCTTGTAGATGTGACAAGAAGGAGACCTTGCAGCTGACAAGTAACCGTCAACAGTCACATTAAGAGGCCTTCGCATCTACTCTAACAAGCACAAGTATAAAGGAAGCAAATCGACATTCAAAGCACCTCACAGCAACTAAACAACTAAAAACATAAAGATGTACTCAATAAAGAGATACTTTTGGCAGCGGATAAAGAAGCACTAAACCAGGAATTTATTCCCGAAAACGCGCACCACTTACGCAAGCGGCGCACAAATCTGACCAATCAGTTCAAAGTTCGCCCGGTAAAACAAGCGAACTGCAAATTTTTATGTATTTTCGATTAGGCCATAATTACGACAAATACTAACAGTTTCGACTTCTGTGTTTTTAATTCTGGTGAAAAATGCACTAATGACAATTTACAAAGTGAGCGAAATGAAAAAGTTGTTAATATTTATATGAGTAATATAAATGCATAATAGTGATACTGTAGGGCTTGCCAACAGCGAGGAATGTCATTTTGTCAATTAGTTTTACGCTTCAATTAACTTCAAGCAACCTTTTTTTGGCAAATTTCATATTCAAAACGAATAGATGCGTTGCTCATTTGGAGTAATGGACTGACCTTACCCACATTGACCTGCCGATGTCGACATGAGAAGGCTAAGAGAATATGAGGCATGTTTACTGAGCCACAGATAATGTTAGGGCTAAGAATCGCATCCGTAACCTCCCACTCTTGTGAGTTTGTCAATGCGGTCCCTCACTTCTCCCCTCCTCCTTTTCCTCCTTTTCCTCCTCACAATCCCACCTCCAAGCCAGCTTCCTATTAAGAAGTTTGAAGGCTCCCTTGAGGGCAAATGAAGACAGAATATCAAGATAGAACGCATGTATTCAACAGACAGAGGAAAATGAGTTCCTTGAACACCTTTTACCGATGACTGCATCATCTCACACCTTATCTTTGACTTTTTGTTCCACCACGCCTTTCATTGCATTACCATTGGATATGATCAACAAAGACCTCTCAATTCTGCTTTTAGCTTTCTTATTTTTCAGATCACCCTCGAAGCCTAGCAACACGACAGCACACAAAAGCATGACTTAGAGTGGTATTTAGTTTTCTAGACCGCATGTCACTTAGTGTGCTTCAATCTGTCTACATTAACTGCAGCTATTTGGTCGTCGACTCTCTCCTTGTCCAGATCGTTTACAAAGCCTCAGTCATTCGCAACCACTCGGCTACACTCAATGCACGCTGTCACATGCATTTCAAATTGTCGTCTTCGATCCAACGATCAATGTGCTTTCAGGCGCATCGTCGCTATTTTCATATTTCCGTGATTCACTCGCGTTGTTGTCGAAAGAAGGAGTGCTCTACGCCGTATTTCTGCTCGCGTATGTGAGCTTTGCACTGCTCAATTGGAGCAGTAGTGCGCTGAACCTACTCACATGGTCCTACATGTGGGCAATTGTTGGAATCGCCGGAACCCTTGTCGACTGTAAGTGTGTCCATTTCGCCAATAAATCTGCTGCCTTGTAGATGTGACAAGGAGGGAGGCTGAGGCGGGGGAGCGCCACCAGCGCTCAGTTGGAGTTGAGGTGAGACCCTGTGTGCGCCACCACCGAAGGCTGCCACCGGCCTCAGTGGACCGGGACACAACCAGCTTTGCAATCTCTGCCCTTCGTGACGAGGCGGTTGCACCGGCCACTGGGGCCGTGTGTCCAGGCACCGACCCAAGTAAGTCTCACTCCCTTCTTTCCCTCCTCCACCTGTTCCCACTGGTCAAGTCACTTTGTAGGAGTTACATAGCGGCTCTGGATCAAGACATACTTCATGCTTCTCTGCTCAATCACTTGGTCCATGATTACTTACAGACTCAGCATGCATCTTTCAGCTGACTTGCTCTCACTATTTGGTCAGCTAGCAGTGGCATTAGCGTCATTTTCACTCTAAACCACTTAATTTACAGGCATTATCCACGTCGATATGGTCTTGTTCCATCTTTTAGCTGAGCGCTGGTGGCGAGAGTGGAATGCTCAGCACCCCCGTAAGCTCTCCGTACTCATACGCTCTCCTCCTGCTCCTCCTCCTCCTCCTCCTCATTTCTCATCCTCACCCTTCTCTTTTTCACTTGCTCTTTTAGGGCCAAAACACCAACCCGGAGTAAGAAGAGGACGCGCAGGAAGATGGCGCATCTTCTGCTGTTTAAGTTGTTAGAAATCACTTGCCTCGTTTCTTTTCCCCTTCTCCCTATCCCTCTTCCCCACACCCCATAGCATGATTGTATCGTTCTAACACAGTTTTGTCATGGCAATGCCTTTTTTCGCTTTCTATGTGGGCAGAATTTAATAAAAATTATGGGAAAAGCGCTGGTGGCTCGGGTGTATGAGTGGGTGGGAGTAAAGAAGTAATCCATCTATCGACTATGCAATGCACTTTCCGTGATGGAAATATATGATGGACATACACATGCCCGAAGTGCTCTTCTCTGCTCACGTCTCTCCTCGCCTCTCTGCTTCAACATCGTCTGCCCTGTCATTCCAATGCTGCAGACTTCGCATGGAGGCGTCGAAACAACAACGACAAGATGAACTAGTGTGGTTGGCCAATCAATAAATGCTCACAAACGCAGAGGTGTGGCTCACTTCCCAATCTTACATGCACATTTCTTTCATCGCATCACTTTTCTTTCAAGTTAATGGTCCATCATTAGGTGCAAAAGCCAAGTCTTTAGTGATGTATGGTCGGTTTGGGTGGGATAGTGTGCCGCAGCACAGCAAAGACCATAACGCACTTCTTCTCGTACGCAACGATCGGCAAGAGTAGTCCCTCCTACACTGCAACACATCTGCTATGGCCTAATAACGAATGCAAACAAGTCTGACGAAGTCATTTGCACGAAATGCATTTCAGCGCGCTGTGAGTAGCCGGGATTCGAGTTTGCTTCATTGAGCCCATGCAAGATGGCAATGCAAATTTTGTAACAGAGCGACTCATGTATGCTGATACCTCTTTACATTAGCCACGACTGTAGTACTTTGTTTGTTGGAACTACCGGTTTCGGTCAAGGTGACGGAGGTGGCCGTACTGCCCTAGCTGCGTGGGCTAGCCTCCAGGCAATGGCAGTAGCCTATTTCTCCCTGTCCGTTGGAAATATGTGTATATATTCTACCCTGGCATTCTGCCTTCTTTTGCCTTCGAAGGAGCCTCGGGACGCTAAAACTACACTCCCAAGCATGCACTTAATAATCTCAGTTAAATTTGCAAACCGAACATTAAAATACATGCGCTTAAATTGTGCATTGTCTCACTTGATGTTGCTGATCTACTGATACAGCTTTGTAAAATTTACTGCAATCGGAGGAATTGAGTTGAATGCGTTTCTAATGTGTTATGCTTCGTAATTAAATCATGGCTCTCATTTTTACTTGTCGTCTCCATGAGCACAGCTGGCGCCCCTTGCCAAGGTGATTGCCGCGCGTTCGTTTGATTGCCATTTCTGTCGACTCAGCGCTTCCTTGTGTGGCGATGAACTTTGCCACGACTACTTCAGTGGTGTAGGTGGATGGAGTGGGTGTATTTATTACTGCAACTGCAGAAAGTGATCAAATGCGCACTTGAATGCAGAATGAATAGGAAAGAATACAATAGAAGAAGCAGTAATGCGTGCAAAGCCCATGCTTTGCTGCTGTTGCACTACAAGTATCTTGCCTGCATCTCCCTTGACTGATGTAATTGTTTGTCACTGGACTGTAATTGCTCAACTACTCTGCGCACAGGAAACAAGAGCGACCTCATGGTTGGGTTGCGGTGACATGAAGAGGAGAGATTGCGAAACTGGTTGTCTCTTGGTCCACTGAGGCCGATGGCAGCCTTTGGTGGTGGCGCACACAGGGTCTAGCCTCAACACCAACTGAGCGCTGGTGGCGCTCTCCCGCCTCGCCTTTCCTTCTTGCCACATCTACAAGGCAGCAGATTTATTAGCGAAATGGACACAGTTACTGTTGACAGCGGACTCGAGGAATGCAACCATTCTTCAAAGGTAGGCCTAAGCGATAAGGCCAATTGTATTGCTCAAATTGGGAAGTGCAAAGCTTTTCAATTACAGAAAAGGAGGTAAAGTTGCTCACGTGATTAGCGAACTACGATATGTTGGGCGTGGATGCTGTTACACCGACAACTCCCTTCGATGTCCCCAAAGAACGTATGTGGAAGAAAAGGGAAGAAGACCCACGACGTTTTAACTGAAGTCGATACTCATAATGCTAACCTTGACTATGTGTCCATTACCTTTACGAAAGATACACATTTTAACAAATTGCTCTGCTACATTTTGAGTTGGCACTTCTTGGTTGCTATGTCTGTACATCCTGGTGTACGTGGACGTAGTGTCACAGTTGCTAACTTTGGAATAACCACCTGATTTGGACATCAATCACATCGACAGTTGTTCCATTCAGTGGGATGTCACTACGCTCTCTACCTCCTTGTGATAGCTTTGCCGCAACAAGATCGCTAATTCCCTCGCTCACCTCGATGCGCTTTATATGGCACACGTTAAGTCCCGACTTTATATAAAAATGGACTTTGCAAAGTGCTTCAATTTTTACATTCAGAGGAGTACTAAGACCTTCACAAGTGAAAATGCAATGACTTGTCATTGACTCTAGCGTTTTATTTACGCAATCGTATATGTACCTCTACGGGGCAGAGGAAAACTCATGAGGACTACGTTTTTTTGCTCAAAAGAAGCTAGCTCGAGTGACGTCAGATAAAGTCTTATTAAACATCGTAAAAGAATAGCAAAATGTTTATTTAAGTGGCTCTGCGCTTGTCATACTTAGCTTTTGTTTCGATATTGAAAAGGCGGTGGTCAGGACAATCCTTTGCAGCGTAAGTTAACTTAGTACTTGATACAAAATCGCACCCAGACATCATTTACCATGAATTGGGTTCCTCTGTCGACTTACAACAATGATATTGGGTGTTTGTTGTAAGATTAGAACTAGGATGATTTAATGCAGACCCCAAAATGCCGATCCAGGCATCCCATAAGGCGACCGTAAATCTCTCCTCGACTAAACGCCACCTGATTCGCTGGTCAATAGCCAATGGAAAGTGACGAGTTCCAGGAGGTTTTTATGTCCACAAACCAGCCTACATAGCTGTAAGTAAATGCCGGATTTTCGTGGGGAGAAGTCTAATTTTATGTTCCATTTCTTTTAAATGGCCATATTTCTTGTTGACCCTGAAAAGACTTCTCGAATATCTGATTGGATGAGTGGTAGCCAATGGTACAATTGCAGGATAGACCTGCCATAAGAATTGTTGTTTCTGATTTGTTGCATAGCAGCTCGATTGATCAGAAAAGGAGTGTCAGGTGGTCGCATAAGACCAATAAGATTCTAGGCTATGGAGGACTTTTGTCTGAAATTCTGGAAGAGCTCTCATGTATGCATGTTATAATGAACTTGTAATCAAGGTTCCACTCATTCCAGTTATGCAGTGACATTCCTCAGAGACGATTCTCGTTGCAGTAAGCCTGCTCCGTCTTTGCGGTTGATACCACCTCAGAGCGCTGATTTTAACTGCGTCAATTACGCTTTATAACCGATCTCGATTCCTACGCACTTTCGGAGATTGTTGTGGGCACTTTCGGTCAGCAGTTGCTTTTCCATGATTGAACTGGCGACCCCCGTTCGTCAACCGAGAGTTCTTACACGTGAGTTGATGATTTTCTGTGACAGACATTATACTTGGTGACAATACCCAAGTCAGCTTAACCTGAGAATCTTAAGATGTGATGAATGTGGACTCAGGAAGATCCATTCCGGTGAGCACTTTCGATCCTGACCATGAGAGCGTTAAGCAAGAGATGTGAATTGCCATGAGTTTGGAATGGTGGATGCAGAGTGGATGAATAATTTGTTGATGAAGGGAACAGGAATGCGTGCATTTGGAGTGCTGCTAAGAGTAGTCAGGTGGTAGTGGGGCAGACTTCTCTGCCGACCTTTCATGTCACGCAGTCCATCTACCGGCGATCATCATCATCATTCAATCAAGTACTGGGATTCAATGCATTCAATTACGAGTTTAATTACCCCTCTAGTGTGCCATTGTGTTAAAGGTATTAAATGGAATAGACTTAATCGGAATCGAGACTAATTCCGCATTCCATTTCAAGTGCAGTTTCAGGCACCATGTCAGAAGTGTCACACTTGCAAGACCAAAGGAATTGGGGGGCCATCAACCCCACTTCCCATGCCGCCCCTGTCTCCTCCTTCCTTCCTTCCTTCCTTCCTTCCTTCCTTCCTTCCTTCCTTCCTTCCTTCCTTCCTTCCTTCCTTCCTTCCCTCTTAACCACTTGCCAAGGGGAGGCGTGCTTCACTCCACCACCTCCACCCAGTCACATGCACATCGGCACATAGAGACGAAGAACAAAGAAAGGCTTCTAATAATAATACTAGCAGTAGCAAAGAAGATGGGTAGGAAACATCACACCTCTTCCTTTTGCGTTTGCTGGTGGTGATGTTGGCGCCGTCGCTGGTGCTCTCAAATGGTTAAGAGAAGTAGTTCACAGGCATTCAGCGGATTGACCTGCGGTCTTGATGGCAAACGTTCCAAATTCAGCTCCAATCGAACAGAGGACAGATAAAAGAAGAAGGCAGTAGTGGGCAAGAGAAAGAAAACAGTTGAATGAGAAATCATTTTCATAAGAACCATTGATTACACAGAACGCTCTGCAGTTCCTCAAATGCAGCATCACCTTCCCCTTAGAAGTCATGGTGAAGGAACCAACTTCAACAGCTCCGAAATCTCCGCTTAACCCACATTGTTCACTCTGCCACCGCCTTGGCTCTAAATCGACTTTCCTACCCTCACCAACAACATCACCCTCCACCACAGGCGAAACTCTCGCATTCCAACTCCTCTAATCAGCCCATTTCAACGTCATGCGTGCGCATGCACAACCCATTGGAGAAGTGAACTGCTGAATGCAAAACTATCGGAAGAAATCGAGAATCCTGCCACCGTCTTGAAGGGAAAGGTCACATTCTTACTAGTTTTGCCCCATCAATAACTCACAGCAGTGCACTCTCCCATGTGGCCAACAAAGGAAAAGAATTCGTAGCAACTATCAACAAGACTTAATACTGCCTCCTTTGTACTTCTTGTCAAGCTTGTTGCGCTGACTGATGCAGCATTGCTTTGTTACATCTGCTGTACCCAAGCCATCAATGCGTCTGCACTCGATTAGGTTACGGTGATCGCACCTTCCACATTGTTGTCACACACTTCTACCACTCGGCACGCGGCAGTTTGTGCACGGCTTTCTCGTGTCCTCCAGTAGGCGGACGTTAGGAGCGCATACGAGCACTACTGAAATAACAAAAGTAGCACTACACCACATGGACATCTGATGCCTCCTATGGCTGACAATCGTCTCCTTCACGTAGGTTTTCTAATACACGCACCACGACTTCATGATGGCAGTGAAGCGCTACTATGCCAAGACTATCAGACCTTTGATAGAGTTCTCTGCATAAAGAGGAGGGAGAGGAAGGTAACTCACAAGAACCTCTGTAATAATCATTTCAAGTAATGTGGTAAGGGTACCCGGATCGGCGGTGACGCTAAAAGCTCTAAGAGGAGACGATGCAATGCTGCAGATGAGATCGTTGAGAGCACAATTATCCAAGTGTCCCACCAGGTGGTTCGACGTTGTCTCCGTGTTCGAGACTGTTGCTAGACGAGCAGGTGGATAGGCGTTGCATGTAAAGTCCATGCCCTGCTGCAGTAGCCCCACCACGCTCTCCTCTGCTACCGCCCTTCACTGCTGTCACTATTGGTCACTGGGTTCACCTAGCAGATGCAATTAAAGCAAATCAGATTCAAAAGATTAAAAACCAAATACGACTCATGACTCATTGCTGTGAATCTTGAGGCAAATAAATGGATGTCGTATCACATTTATTTACAATGTCATTGGAAGGTATTATACAAAGTGGAAGAGAAAAAGCGCCATCATTTCATTAAACGAGGAAGTTAGCGGTCTGCAAGTTATCTAAAATTTGTGTGAAGACCAATAGAGGCTGATGCATTTTCGAAAATTCGCCACTTATGTTACTTACTAGTGGCATGTTCTTCCTAACTCTGACCAACCAGTCATCCACCTTGATCCACCAAGTCCACTTATTCATCCACTTAAATGTCGTCTTGGCTAGTCACTTGTGGACCCACTTATGAGCTCACCACCTCTACGTCCACTCATTAATTTAGCAATCATCCAACCAGACAACCAAGTGTCCACCGCATCGACACCCATCCATCAGTTCATCCCTCCTCTTACTTCTCCTCCTTCTCATATGTCGACATCTATATGCTCAGTTCCACAGTTCCTCAATTCACAACTCTCACTTCTGTGCAGCTCACAACTTCACTACTCTCCACCTCTTCCTCTTGCCTACACCTTCACAAGTTTAAGTCTTTATCCTTCCTTTCCTCCATCCATCCATCTATCTATCTATCTAATTTCATTGCGCGTCACACATCCCTCAACACTGTAGCTTCCTATGAGCATACACATCTCCATTAATACTTTCCTCTTCTTCTTCGTCTTAGAAGAGGAAAGAGGCTCTTCAGATTCTCCACCCTCCTTCCAGAGCCAACTAACAACGACTCTTCATGATCGCAGCCCAAACGCATACAACACATACACAAACACAGTACGAAACACAAGCACTGCAGCACACTTACAACACATCACATGCAGCCACTACCCACGCGCAACACAAACAAATCACCCAACTACTCAGTTCTCTCCTCCAAATAATAATGACAAGGAAAATTAGTTGCTTTTTATCACCCTTATCACTTTCAACGCAAACAATCCTATCACCAGGGAGCACATCCCATGCCCATGTGGTCTAAGCAAGAACAGAGAGAACTTTCAATCAGATTAGTTTTGCGGCAATTTAAAGTCGTCATGCGCGTAGTAGACATTGAAGGAGCCGAAGAGGACTCCCTCATGAGCATCCTCTTCTGCATGTGTGTATACGCACATGCAGATGAGCTGAGCCAGTCAATGCCGCCCGTCGATGATGCTGCCCGTGTGCGGCGCCAAGTCTTCACACTGCTGCTAGCTAAGTGTCCACTTAAGCAGTTCAGGCGTCGCCACCAGTAATGTGCATTTCAGAGGAGGGCTAGCAGGATGCGACTGAGCAGTTGGAGACAGTACCACCACCATCGTCAACGTCTCAACCATCGCTGGCCTCACTCCCCTTGCCTGCAGTACTCCCCACCTCAGTCGTCCATATCCGCCAGTGGGTTGAATGCACATTGCCTATCTTATTCCACCTCTCCCATGCCCACTCCCTCCTGCCACCACCACCACCATCTTCTTCTTTTCCTCCGCCTCCTCCTCCTCACTCACCTCCTTCCCACCTTCCTAAGAAGGAGGAACACACGTAGTTCTTGGTGCCCACCAACTATTGCGGCACGTCGTCTGCACTACATTTCGCCACTTTCTCCAGTGAGCATGTAAACGACTGTCATGGCAAGGGCTTGAACCTACCAACCAAAGTGAATGGCGTTTTGCAGAGGACACCATCTCCCCACCACAATGCGGCTCACAACAGATGAGTTTAATCACGCACGTACACCTGTGGTGACTTGGTGGAGCATTTGAGTTGTGACAAGTGCGCCCTACACTACATTGCGTTGTTTGCAGATCAATCATGCCCTGCCTAACTCTATGCTCACTTGCCTTTTCATTTCACATAAGCCCACATGGAGGCAGGAGGTCAAATTGAAGGTGACGTTGTCATTCTCAACACTGTCGCATATCCACAGCAAATGGACGACTCTCGACATGGAGGCACAAGTGGCTATCTACCAACTACTCATGCGTTTGCATCTAAACCTGCCCGTCCCTCCTCCGGTTTGTCTCTTTACCCGTCTGTCTGCTGTCTGATGTCTGCCTACCTACCAACCTGCATGTGTCTCGCTGTCTGTCAGCAGAATTCAAATCGTATTGATTGCCTCCACCCAATAAATCAATCAATCAAGCAAGCAACCAATCGGCATGTCGCATTTGAACGTCACTTGCACTTTTACGTACACACGCTGAGGTAGGTTCGCTGCAGCCACTTTATGCCAGGCTTCTGTTAATAGAAAATGAGCAATTACGTAGTTGATATTGCGAGAGCCGAGGAAGACTTCCTCCTGAGCATCCTCTTCTGCGTGTACAGGTACATGCAGATGAGGGAAGCTCGTCGGAGATGTCTGTGTGCAGCTCCGAGTGTTCAATCTGCTGGTAAGTGTGCGATTGAGCGGCGTCAGCGTCACTAATAACACTGTGTGTTTCAGAGGAGGGCGAGCTGGTCGTGATTGAGGAGGCGGAGCCAGCGCAGCCAACGCAGCCGTCGGAGTCAACGGAGCCGGAGGAGCTCGCGGAGGAGGAGGAGGAGGAGATGCTAATGCCATCATCGCCGTCTCAAGCATCGCTGGCCTCACCCATCCTGTCCCAGTCCTCCCCATCTCAGTCCTCTATATCCTCCAGTACGTTGCTTGAACATGGTCTATCTCATCCTTCGTTTCTCATGTCTACTCCCTCCACGCTTTCTTACTGCCTACCCCTTCCCTCATTCTGTGTCTCCCATTTCTTTCAGGCATCCATGCATTCATTTTATGCATTCATTCATTCATTCATTGATGAGACTCACTCTCGAACCAATTCGGTGTGGTGAACCACTTCGCTGTCTACTTCTCCTCCTCCTCCACCTTCTTTCCCATTCCCTTCACGTAGGCTTAGAGGTGAACTACGAAGTGGAGGACTTGCTCATTCCTCACCAGGACCGTGAGGGGCAGGCGCAGGGAGAAGGGTCAGCTATGTCACCCACCACCAGTGGCACGCCCACCTCCCACTACCTCAGCGCCTCCTCACCCAACCACGTGGTTGGTGCCTCGTGGGGAGGTGGCGACAATGATGTGGTGCAGCCAATGAGAGTGCCAATTACGCATGGATCGTCATCATCGCTCGTCCGTCTCGAGGGTAGGCAGGAGTCGGTGGAGGCCAACACTCCCCCACCAATCCGCTCATCACTCACGAAATCGTTAGTCCAGACAGCACGTCGGGTGAGTGAATACCACCTACCACCCACCTCTCTCCACTCTCTACCAACCCATCCATCATCCATCACCCATCGTCCATCGTCGTCGGCGTCGTCATCATCATCGATTTTTCTCTCATTTGACAGTTGGATCGGAGGCTCGTCAACAGTCCCTTCGCCTTTCAGTAAGTGCGCCTTCTTCTACCTATACTACTACTACCACCACTACTAATACTACCACTACGACTGCTTCTGCTGTTGATGCTGCTATCTACTTTATTCTTGCCTCATTATATCGTGCGATTTTGATGACACATACATGTGCGTAGCACACGCGACTGCAATTCCTTTACACTCTCCTCTCTTTCCTCCCTTCTCTCCCTTCCCCCACCCACCCTTTTTCTCCCTCAATACGCCTTTTGCCTTTGCAGTGGAGAAGACGCCTTCGTAACAACATCCGACGCGTGCTGCGCTCACTTTCTTCTTGCTGTCGCCGTTGATGCTGTAGTTGCTGCTGTTGCCGTTATCGTTTCGGGTTCAGTGACCCGTAAATGCAATGCTTTTTTACATGCTTGATTGAAACAGATGGTGCCTTATTAGCGCCACCAACACAGCGTCCAAGCCATGGGAGAGTGGGTAGACGGACGCTCCTCATCGCCAAAGGCCGACGTCATGTTTGCTGCCATCTGAAAACGCAGCTTACACCCCACCAACCAACAAGATGTTAGGCGGGATATGGTACAAGTGCTCATCTTTTGTGAAGGTGATCGACACTTACAAGTCAATGTAGGTAAGGTCAGTCCATTGCTCCAATTGAGCAACGCGTCTATTTGTTTTGAATATGAACTTTGCTACAAAACACATGCTTGAAGTAAATAGACGTGCACGACTAATTGACAAAATGACATTCCTCGCTGTCGTTTAAACCACTTTTACGACTTGTTGGCAAACCTTACAGCATCACTATTATGCATTTACATTACTGATATACAAATATTAACAACTTTCTCATTTAGCGCGCTTTGTAAATTGCCATTAGTACGTTCGCTACTCAAACTATACGCAAAAGTCGAAAATGTTGGTATTTGTCGTAATTATGATTCCATCAAAAATACATAGAAATTCAAAGTTTGTTTGTTTTACCGGACGAACTTTGAACTGATTAGCCAGATTTGTGCACGGCTTGCGTAAGTGGTGCGCGCTTTTGGGGGTAAATTTTGTGGAATAATGCGCCTTTATCCGCTGCCAAAAGTTGGGAGCTTGGTAAGCACTAAGTATCTTTTGATTACTTTTAGTTAGTCAGTTGCTGTGAGGTAGTTTAAATGTCGATTTGTTCCCTTTATACACACACTTGTTAGAGTAGACGCAAATACCTCTTAATGTGGCTGTTGACGGTTACTTTTCAACTGCAGGGTTGGTAGGTGGTGCTCACTCACTCGTCGTGCTGTCTGGACTAACGATTTCGTGAGTGGATGAGAGGATTGGCGGGGGAGTTTTGGCCGCCGCCGACTCCTGCCTACCCTCGAGACGGACGAGCGATGATGACGATCCATGTGTAATTGGCACTCTCATTGGCTGCACCGCATCATTGTGGCCACCTCCCCAAGAGACACCAACCACGTGGTTGGGTGAGGAGGCGCTGAGGTAGTGGGAGGTGGGCGTGCCACTGGTGGTGGGAGACATAGCTGATCCTTCTCCCTGCGCCTGTCCCTCACGGTCCTGGTGAGGAATGAGCAAGTCCTCCACTTCGTAGTTCACCTGTTAGCCTGCGTGAAGGGAAGAAGTGGTTCACCACACCGAATTGGTTCGAGAGTGAGTCTCATCAATGAATGAGTGAATGAAGGCATAAAATGAATGCGTGGAGGGAGTAGACATGAAAAACGAGGACTGGGACAGGGTGGTTGAGGCCAGCGATGCTTGAGACGGCGATGATGGCATTAGCGTCTCCTCCTCCTCCGCGACCTCCTCCAGCTCCGTTGACTCCGACGGCTGCGTTGGCTGCGCTGGCTCCGCCTCCTCAATCACGACCAGCTCGCCCTCCTCTGAATCACACAGTGTTATTAGTGACGCTGACGCCGCTCAATCGCACACTTACCAGCAGATTGAACACTCGTCACAGCACACAGACAGCTCCGACGAGCTTCGCTCATCTGCATGTACCTGTACACGCAGATGAGGATGCTCAGAAGGAAGTCTTTCTCTTCTCCTTCAGTGTCTACTACGTGCATGATGACTTTGAATTGCCGCAAGACTAACATGATTGAAAGTTCTCGATGTTCTTACTTAGGCCACATGGGCATGGGATGTGCTGCCTAGCGATACGATTGTTTGCGTTGAAATTAATAAAGGTGATGAAGGACAACTAATTTTCCTTGTCATTATTTTTTGGAGGAGAGAACTGACTGGTTGGCTGATTTGTTTGTGTTGCGGGTGGGTAGTTGCTGCGTGTGATAGGTTGTTAGTATGCTGCAGTGCTTGTGTTTCGTACTGTGTTTGTGTATGTGTTGTATGCGTTTGGGCTGGGATCATGAAGAGTCGTTGTTAGTTGGCTCTGGGAGGAGAGTGGAGAATCTGAAGAGCCTCCTTCCTCTTCTAAGACGGAGAAGAAGAAGAAGTATTAATGGAGATGTGTATGCTCATAGGAAGCTCGGTGTTGAGGGATGTGTGACGCGCGATCAAATTAGACAGATAGATAGATGGATGGAGGGAAGGATGGAAGAAAGAAAGGAAGGAAGGAGGAGGGAGGGATGAAGACTTGGATTTGTGAAGGTGTAGGCGAGAGGATGAAGTGGGGAGTAGTGAAGTTGTGAGCTGCACAGAAGCGAGAGTTGTGAATTGAGGAACCGTGGAGATGGGGTAGGGTAGCTTTCGTGTCTCCTGACAGAGGGAATCAAAAAGGAATTCCACACAAAAAGTAATCCTGTTAACTTGTCGAGCGCTCCCACCTCTACCATGATCAGCTATCCCAGTAGAATCGAACCTGTTTTCACAATTGCATTCTGGTTACTGGCAGATCAGGTAAGTTTAGACAATTAGCAGTCATGTCATGACAGCTACCACAAGAGGTAGAAGGTCAGGTGGCACTCTACTGAATGGAACAACTGCCAATGTGATTGATGCTCAAATCAGGAAGTACTTACGGAGTTGGCCACTGTACCACTGCGTCTACGTATAGTGAGATGTGCAGGCATCGCAACCGAAAAATTGTCATCTGAAAACGTAGCTTACACCCCACCAGCCAACAAGATGTTAGGCTGGATTTAGTACAAGTGCTCATCTTTTGTGAAGATGATCGACACTTGCAAGTCAATGTGAGTAAGGTCAGTTTATTGCTCCAATTGAGCAACGCGTCTATTCGTTTTGAATATGAACTTTGCTACAAAACACATGCTTAAAGTTAATTGAAGTGAACAACCAATTGACGAAATGACGTTACTCATTGTTTTCGAACTGCTTTTACGATTTGCTGACGGACCTCGCAATATCACTATTATGCATTTATATTACTAACATGTAAATATTAACAGTGTTCTCATTTTGTGCACTTTGTAAACTGTCATTCGTATGCTTGCTGCCCAAATTATACCAAAAGTCGAAACTGTTGGTATTCGTCGTAATTATGGTTCCATCAAAAATACATAAAAATTTAAAGCTTATTTGTTTCATCGGACGAACTTTGAACTGATTAGCCAGATTTGTGCGCGGCTTGCGTAGTTTGCACGTGTTTTCGGGGATAGATTTTCTGAGTTAATGCGCCTTCATCTGCTGCCAAAAGTTGGGAAGCCAGTAAGTATTAAGTATCCTTTTATTATTTTTAGTTAGCTAGTTGTTGTGAGGTACTTTAAATGTCGATTTGTTTACTTTATACACATACTTGTTAGAGTAGACGCAAAGGCATCTTAATGTGGCTGTTGACGGTTTCTTTTTATCTGCAAGGTCTTCTCACGTGCATTCTTTCCTGTATAGATATAAATTTCGACTGTTTTTGCGGTTTGTGAGGTTATTTGTTTTTACTGACGTTTGAATTTGAGCATTGGGGCGTGATTTTGTGGAGAGGTGCTAAAACATTACGAAGTGTTTGGAAATTACGTGCTTGGTGCTTTCTTGCAAATAAGCACCAATTTTACGAGTGTGTCGATGTATGCTTTTGCCTTTACCAGTTTATTTGTTAGACCAACCTTTTCAGAAACAGCCGCAGTTGCTTTCATAACTTTGTGATTTCCATTTGCACTGCCTGATCGCGTTGATGTTGTTAATGCAAAACACTTCTTTGGATTGAGTGCGATTGATTTAACTGTTTTTAAGCGGTTCCTTATTTTAGTAAGAATGAGTTTTGATGAATGAGGTCCAATTTGATAAAGGGACTTGCAACTTTGGTAAAGTGAACGCAAAAGTCTTATATTATGGCTGTTAGGACGTTTTGTTTTCCAACTACGATGCCTACTCACGTACACTTTTCGCTGTATGACACCTCGAGTGATAAGTTAAGATTATTTTGGCAATTTGTAATTTGTTTGCTTTCTCACTACGAAGTGTTAACCATATTTATAAATCTTATTATGCATTATTTAGGTCGTTTTCGTGCTAGAATGGACACTGAAGAAGAAGAAGCTGCATCAGTAATGAGTGCGAATCTCGTCTTTGTTATCACTTTACACATTTCTCAGGTAAGATTGGATTGTGCTTAATGAGTTGTTGTTGTCCTTTTTCGTGTGGGCAGCGATGAAATCAATGTGCGTCCATATGTTGGATGGGAAAGTGCTGTTCTCCTTTACCTGCTTCACCTGCGCGATTTCCATTACTATGATATGCGTGTTGTTGGCGCACATATGGATGGCGGAGGAGTGGGTGCAGGACGAGGGTTGTTTGTTGTGTCGATATGATCCCTGCTTTGAAACATGTTGTGTAGAGGGCCTAAGTGATGGCTTAATGGTAGGTTGCTCGGCTTTGACGGCATGAGTTGGTGTCTCTGAGTGTGGTGGACGCAGCAGGGATAGGAGCGGAGGAAGAAGGAGTGGCTAGTGGGAAACTTGGGCATCACCACACAGACTGTACTTTGTAGCAGTCCTAAGTGTTTGCTTGTTGAGGTGCCTGTTTCTTTTTCTCCTATTAGTAGTTATGCTTGTGTATGTTAGCTTTGCAGTGCATTAGAGCCTCACACATGGGTCTTTCCATTGTTTGTTTTTTTCCTTTTTAGATGCCACAAACTTACCTTGGTGGTTGTGATGGTGAAGTAACATGTGATGAGTGTGTGGAATGGTAGGCAATGCAAGATGTTGGCGTGATTCGCGGTGGCGGTGGCGGCGGTAGCGTCTTTGTCTGGATTGTGCGATGCGACTGTTGGCATGGGCGACAGGGTCTACTACTGCTATTATGCCTCCGTATGTTTGTCTTCGCGGGCATGGGTGGCTGGGTGATTAAGTGGGTGGGTGGCGGCGAAGGAGGGGAAAGGCTAGGGAGCTCTGCCGTGGGTGTGTGAAAGAGTGAAGGAGACGTTCACTTACGACGACGACAACGACAACGAATGGAAGCGCTATGGGCCAGAGTTCGATGGTGGCAACTGCGGTATGTTTTGTTTCCGCAGGTACGGAAATGTTTTTGCGGTGGGAGGGTGGAAGTTAATTTGTTGCTGACTGTAAAGGTGATGAATGGTGGTGCATCATCTTAGAGGAGGTAAGTAAGTGGGTAGGTCTCCGCTGTTGGGTGTGTTGGGCGCGAACTATCGAGAGGAGGTGGGGGCGACTGTCGTGCTTCCCTACTACTATTGCGACTTGGCCTTAGGAGTGAGAATGGATGGAAAAGGAGGGGATGGGAAGGACCGTGTAGGGGCTATCTGGGGTAGGAAGCTGGGGTGGTTTCCGACCTCATCTGGACTAATTACTATCAAGGTTGGGGTTGGGGCAGAGTTTGGGATGGGATGTGGTTTGTGCGCTGTGGCGTGTCAATTGGGTGGATTCGTGGTGGTCCCTCGTGTCGGCATGGGGATTGGGTGTTGTTTTTGAAGTTGTCAGTTTCCGTGTATTCTGAAAAGGTAGAAAGTGTTGGAGGAAAAGATGGGAATGTATTTTGCAGCCTTAAAGCACTAGCAGTAGTCAGTATTTGCGGTTGAACTAATTGGTGAAAAGGGTTAAACGCATTAAAGTGTGTGAATTTTAATATTACTAAATGTATTTACTGATGCGAAAGCCTAAGTTGACATTAGGGGAGGCGGATCGGTGGCCACTTTTGAAAGACTGTCTCCTTCTCTTCAAAAGTCGTTGAAAGAAGAAGTGTGGCGATTAGGTGCTGTTCAGAGCGATTGAGTGGGTCCTTCGCAGTAGTAAGGGACGATGCTTTAAAATGTGTATATTTCATAGTCGTTGATGAAGACTGTTTCAGCGAGTGGTCTGGTGCATTCGAGGAAGCTGTGACTATGGCAGTGAAGGAAACAAATTATCTAGCAGAAATGTGAAATAGTGTCTGATTTGGCTCCACCCGAGTGTGTGATCAGGGTGGCTCTGATTACAGTCAGCGTTTAAGTAATGCTGTAGCCTCGATTTTCTAAATTGGATTTCTTGTAGAAGACCTTACTCCCATCAGTCATCGCGGTAATCCAGCAAACTTTTGAAGTGAGGTTGAGAATGGCGTCACCATGGTATAGACAGAAAGCGGTGTGCGAGGGGAATAAGGCTGAGCCTAAGGTAATCGTTGCCTCGTATCGGCACGAAGCTATCTCAGGAGAAGCGATGCCTTAGGACAAACAGTGGGAAACAAGAGGAAACGAATACGATTCGAGGTTGTTTGCCGCATAAGGAGCATAGGCCCTAGGTGCATGCGTTCATTCCGCATGATTGTTTTAGCATGCTGGGTCGGATCTAATGTATAAGCAACTTTTCTTTTGAGCGTTTGCCTAAAGTTAACATTTTGACCTATGTGCCCTATGTCTGTGAAAATGGCATTGAAAGATAAATAAAACTGTCCGAATTCTTTTGTGTGACAATGGTCGGTCCACCGAGCTGCGTCAGTACAGATGAAGTCTGCTTTTTGGCTGTTCTCACTCTACCCTATCTAAGGGAGTGAAGGTCGAGTCTGTCACACATTTCGATGGATTTGCTTGTTTGCTTACGCCTTCATGCCCGTACCCATAGGTATCCGACCACAATGGACCATTCCTCCATCATTTTACTTTAGAGCTTTTTTTCCCCAAACAAATGGATTTAGAGCAGGCAGCTTCTCTTCTAACATTAAGGACTACTTTGTCAAGCACATGTAGTGCAAATGTGCCGATGCACCGAAATGGTTTCCGATTTGTCAACACTAGCAAATGGTTCGGTGGCCTAATGCCAACTCAGAGTTAAAAGGAGTGGTAGAGGGCTTTTCCTTTATTCCAATTCCCTTGCAATATGGCAAAATAGTTTGATTTAAGCAAAGCCTTTTGTCATATCAGGTCCTAATTTGTGCTAACCACTTGAGCAACATCGGACAAAAGGTAATGATGTAAGCATTTGTGGTTCGCAAACTTATCAGTGAGTGAGATGTGGCACATAATAGTAGTACCTGCGGCCACAATGACGAAAACTGGTCCGCTAGTCAACGAGGGAGCTGCAGTACCAACCGATTGCCAGTACAAATGTCTGCAGTGATGTCCTCACGTCGAGGTTGGCAATGATGACACAGAGTGCGGACCAACACGTCAAATGAATCGCGCTCGCTGTTCGAGGTAAGACATAGGTTAGGTCACGGGTTGACCACTAATGTGTCAAGTCGAAGAGGTAATGGCAAGTGGAGTACGGCATTGCCCTTAGCATATAAGGCATAAATGAAATCCGATAGCGATGGAAGTTCCAGCACTACTAAGCTCCGACCGCGTTGAGTCTGACTGGGAGGAATATCCACTCAAACACATGAAGAGAATTTGGCCTTTTCGTAGCGACGATTGCTAGAACCCAAATGCCGTGTCGCACAGAAACTGAGGACTGGCTGTCGCTAAAGAGGTCTTGTTCGAGAAGGATCTGGACCAGCCAAAGAAGCAGTCTCGTGATTTATACTGGAAACGTGTGATTTGCGGCTGTAGCTTTGCTTCTTACGTGTATTGTCATCGCCTTTTCATAATGCTGATGCCACACGGAAGTGTTGTTTAAAGGTTTGGCATCAGTTAGTGGGGAAAGGAGGAAGGTGATTAACAAAATGTGTAGATGGTAGGAATTGATCAAATTGGTATAATGATACAACAGATGGGTGTGAATACAGCCTTGCAAGTTTTTTCTCACATGGACAACATCAGCATCTCAGGATCTGTTAGTTGTGGTGAGTTTTGTTTCTCAGATCCTTGCGAGGCCTTGTGAAGTGCCACAATTATAACGAATTAGTAACGCGGAGTTAGTGAGATTTTCAAATGAGTGAGCGGTCAAAGGCATGTGGGTAAAGAACATTGGAAGCCTACGGTGCCCTGGAGGATGTGGAAAACTTGCATCGTTAGTGACAGCGATGGGGAGGTAGAAAGACGTCTCACTTCTCGACTGCTGACACTTTCCTGTTGTGTCTGCGTGCTAAAAACAATATCCAAACGAGCGCTGCTTACACGTCAGAAATGAAAGCCTTTAAAAAATAATTGGGTGGTTTGCTCTGAACAACAGGTGACGTCTCTCTCTGTCTAGTTGGTGTTCGAGCAGCATCTAGAGAGTGATTTTGCAATGCGTGAGTTGACTATGATGCGAGCTAGGCAGCTGACTGGCCCGCTACTATGTGGAGCGTTAGTCCGACGCCTCAGGGTTGAGAATGGCTGTCTATTGACCCTCTGGAATCGCCTTTCATACTGGCCAATTAACTGAATGGTCTGGACTGCCTCATGGCCAGTGGTCGATTTCACTGCATGGCCTATGTCTTGCTGCAATCGACAAGCGTAACATACTTCCTTACATGCCAACTGGTATCTTTTTCACTGCCGTATTAATAAGCAGAATTCGTTTCAGTGGCTGTTTACTACTAATAGCGAAATTGGGCTAGTTATTTTCCCAAAATGTCTTCTTGCCATAACAACCTTGATTGGGCGACGCTATTGGCAAAACACTTACAGATCCTCCTCGCAGCAGCACTACTAATCACCGCGACAACGAGGCTGTAGTAGGCGCAACAACAATGCTACTCGTCGCCTCTTTCGTGACAATTCTGATCCAGCCAGGGATGCATCCTCGCTGACCCAGTATCCACAGCCACCATTACCTTCACTACCATTATTGCTGGAGACACCAATGATGCTTCTGTACTTATGGCTACGTCAACCTCAAAGACCTACGAAACAATGTGCACAGATTTTGTCTTCATAGTGGCCTTAGTGAGGCATCACTGACAATGCCACTCCACTGGAAATTAGATCCATTGACATGAGAGCAGCAAAATCTACTTTCGTCTACACAGTAGCCACATCCAGACTGGCTAGCTAGTGGATTGGTGGGAGCTAATTTCACCAATTGGATAGCCAAGCAACGTAGGTAGAGAATCAGCTTGCTAAGTAGCTGATCAACTTGGAGCATTTGTTACTTCCAACTATTAAATAGTTATAGACGCTACCAACTAATCAAACTACTGGTCTGTTTATGTACCCCAGATAACGTAGGCAGTGTGGCAGTGTGTGGTTGAGCCCCATTAGAGCTGTTAGTTAGTTTGATAGCCGGTTGGTCGGGTGGATGGTTCAACTGCTCAGTCACGCGCGTACATGACTGCGTCCAATCACTGGAGCATTCTAAGCGTGAGGGTTTGGAAGATGTAAGGCTTTAAGGGTGGCCGAAGCAAAGAAAGACTTGAGCAACAGATAATTACAGTGAACAAAGACAGGATGCGAAAGTTAAGCAGAGAGTGAAGGTAAAAATGAGGAAGCAGACGAGAGGAAGATGTGCCGGTTTGCAAGTAGTAGTAGGAGCAGGCTAAGGAGGCTAAGGAGGAAGTAATCGAAAGAAAAATGAGGCGGAGGAGAGCGTGCAGTGTCGAGTTTATAAGTGTGACAGTGTAGAGCTGCTATGTCACTGAGGTTCAGTTACTTTTGCACTAACACGATTTTTGTGTGTTTGATGTAATCCGCTGCTCAGCAGCTGCAATACTCATTGTTGTAGCCTTCACATTATGCCAGCTACGACAAGGAGGTAAAGAAAGTAGTGACACTCCACTGAATGGAACAACTGTCGATGTGATTGATGTCCAAATTAGTTAGTAACTACGAAGCTAGCGACTGTGCCGATGTATCCACGTTCATGAAAATGTGCAGGCTTTGTCACCGAGAAGTGAGGCCTTAAGATGCAGCTCACATCTCACCAGCCAACTAGATGTTCAACAGAATTTTGTGAAAATGTGTATCCTTCCTGTAGGTGATCAACACTTAATCGAGGTTGGCATCATGAACGTCGGTTTCGGTTAGGACGCAGTGGGTCTTGCCCTTCCACTTTTTCTACATACATCCGTTGCAGACAGCGAAGAGAGGTGTCCGTGCAACAGCATCCATCCACAATAGATATTAAGTCGATAATGACCTGAGCGCCTTTGCCTCCTTTCCGTAAATGAAGAGCTTTGATTGCATTTCTTCCTTGGAACGAGTAGAGCGTGAGCAGGTAGCGAGCACTCTTTACTGTTGATGCGTTGATAGGAGCAGAGAGTGATGAGGCTTTTGCTGCATTAGAGACTGCATTTCTTCATCAAAGACAGACGAACGCTGAGCGCTTCGTGCGCCTAAACACCAACTCGACGCCCCAGCTCAAGCTTTCCTGGGCGTTGAGCCAGCCACATCGCAATTTTATATTTCAGTGACATAGCTACATTGTCGGATAGGAAAATTGCTTTGAAAAACATTTTCTAGCTATGCGGGCTGACTACAGCAATGCATTACATGGTCGTTCCACAGCTGTGGTCTTTAGGTCATCGACCTTGGGGTGAAGCCATCGCGTCACCCTTTGTGTTTCGTTTGATAATTTGCAACTCGGCAGTGTAATTGGCTTGATGCTGATATTGTTCGACGGCGAATTGGTCCGAGCAATGCAGCCGATTGGGAATTAATAGTTTCAACTCTATCCTCAGCATCAGCATACATTGGCAAATGTTATATTGAAGCAATTAATGAATGAAGTCGGTTGGTTTATAATGCGAAAAGCAGCCTTCAAAAGTGTTAGCAATTGACGTGGGCTGCCAGGTTACAAGGAGTTGGAGGGGCTGCGAGCTTAGCTCTTTACTCCTCATTCCTCTCCTACTTCTCGAACACACACATAAGTCTTATCAGTAATGAAGTGATAGTTCCGCTTCGGAGGAGCTTATTGTTTTACAAGCAGCCCTAAAAAATCATCAACCTCTTTCATTGGCCCTTAGCTTCCAAATTTTAGTGATCGGTTGTTGCAATAGCACTGTCTATTCATGTCATGGACACATTTTCCGCCATTTACCAGCGTTAGCTACCATCATTGTGCATTGCCTTTAGTTATCCACCAGACTAATATATTCAAAAAAGGTTATCTCTCCTCCCACTGCCTGCAAAGTGGTTCTACGAGGAATAATAGGCATTATATGACAGAGGTTGACCACAATTGACGCAGTTGGCCGTGTTGACACAACTTCACCACCACCATGCAAATGAAGGCGGCGTGTGTGTGTAACTTTTTAAATTACTTTTTTTTCGCTTCGAGTCAGAGGGAGAGTAATTGACATGTACATTTGATTGTGTAGTAAATGCTCAACCTTGGCTCCCTGCTGATTGCATTAGTTGATGGAGGTCTAATCACTCTTGGCGTTTCGCTTTTAGCAAACGGAAGCAAGCGGTTGAAGATGGCACTGTTTTAGTTTTATTTATACTTCAAGCATATTTTACAAGGTCTTGATGCCGAATCAACCAACAAGCATTGACGCACCAACCCCCGAGCCAATCGTAGCAGTTAGTGCATGGCATCTGACAAAATCAGATTCGTGCGCTTTAGTGTCCTTTGGACCAAAATGGAACACAGTATAGTGAACTGTTATACAATACATCTCCTTAGCAAAAAAGAGCCTTTTCGGAATTTAACTGTGCATTGGAGGTGTTTGAAAGGAAAGAGCTTAAATTTGACAACCTGGGAGATTGTAGTCGCTTAACATTGAGACAGCAAAAGTTAAGCGTACGTAAAGAGGTAGAAAACAAGTTACCGTTTCGTCTCGCGCGTGCCTAAGAAGCACTTGCCACTGGACATCGGACACCTTTCGTGAGGCACAAGTCACCGCTGTGACCACTGCATTTGAGGTTGTGCCTGTTTCCCGTATTTAACACCATCTCACCAAGTTAGAAACATTCTTTGATAAGACAATTGAGTTTGCCAGCCTTATCGAATGGTAAAGACAAATTAGGGGTGCAGTATTGGCAATAAGCAATGGGACAGCAGCATTCACACAAGGATATGACACTTCCGCATCTGTGCAGCAGAACAGACAGTGCCTCGAGGTCCAGCAGTAAGTCATGGTTGATGGTGCTGTCTGGGTTGCTTCTGCATCTCATCCCATCACTCAGAACACAGTGGATGGAAAAGCGAAATCGCCTGAAAAACGATTCTTCCTTGCTGTGCAAATGGTGCGCCTGGAACAGTGTAGACTAGAATGGTGGAATGTTTGCATGAGTTTGCGAAAGGTCTCATCAAATTTACAAACGATGAAAGTGTGAGTCAGTCTGTGGAAGGCATTCATGTTCCTTTTGCTTGATGACCGGTTTTGCTCATGACATCCTCGTGAGATGTACCTTGAGGCCTGAATTCGGCTCTGTGCATTGTTTATGGTTAAAGTTAGTGGCTGTACCGGTTAGTAGAGTCGAAGTCCATCCAACGAAACCCTAAAGCCCTTCTTCAAGGACGCTCCTCAATCATATACAAAGTGCGCCCTCGCTGGTATTTATCTGATCCGCTTCTGCTAGGATCTAAACGCGAGCCTTTTAATGCGCTTAAACCCGAAAAAGTCGTTCGGAAGGTATGAGCAGATGCCTAGGAATGCATTTCACCCAAGGCTAAATTCATTAGATTCTTTATGAGTTACTCTGTCCGAACAGGACATAAACTGGATAAGCCTGCCCATCTTTGGCTAAGCTTGGACTTGAGTTACCTTTGAAGACGCCACATGGCGGTTAGTAGCGTGGAGGCTTACAGCTTAGGTGACACAAGCTGTAAGTGGACAGAATTGTAGAAGGTTGAAAGGGCAAAGCTGCCAGTCTTCTTTTCAATAAGTTACCACAAGCAATTAGGTGGAATAAAATGGACCGTGATGCAAGAACAACCATAAGTACACATTACATTTTGGCTAAGGAAGAAGGATGCGCTAACAGCAGTGCATCTCGTTGGGATGCATGGGATTCGCGCGTACTCGGTTCCTTGTTTGACGAACTGTTACTGTAACAAGTCAATCCCATATGCACGTCGATGACGGAGAGACGAAGGTCCCACCAGAGTACATTCTTTGGTTGTCTATTTTGCACTCATTGCCGCTATACCCAAGAAAAAATAACACCACATACTGTTTAGCTTCCCATGGCTCAGCCAGCACTTCTATTTCAGCTCAGGTTCCTCCCTCACCGAGCATTGCTAAAGAAGGAATCAAAGGGCGACAATGACCTACGCATGTTTGGAGTTGCCACACAAACGCGTCCACATGCAAGGTGAAATGGAGGGAAGGACGCACCAGCAGGATGAAGAGCATAAGCTATATAAACGAGAGGCGATGAGTAAGAACGAACACATTGCAAGTAATGAAGCGTCACCGCTCTGGCGTCACATTACTTCAAATGCAGCTTCAATGAACGAGCTCAATTTGGCGTCATGTCACTAGGTTTGATTTGTAGACAGGAGCCACTGCTGTTTCCATTTTACACAGGTCCTAGTGTTCGAAGAGAAACTAGCGATAAGAAGCCTACTAAATATGGCGCTTTTACCGTATTTATTATCGTTTGAAATCGTCCCACCCAATTTCGTGTTTCAAAATGCTTTTTTTCCGTATGCATCACTTAGTTGGCACGACTTGTCTGACAAGCGTGTTGGAATAGAAGGTTTCAGTTTGTCGAAGTACTTTGTTGTGAAATGGTCGTAGGGCGTCCTGTGTGAAGGCTTGGTGATTGATGTAAAGATGTCAACCGAATCCACCATTAACCTACGCCCCTTACCAAGACCACCACCATTGCGTCGGACACTTTGGCCTAAAGCGGGGTCATCGGCGTACGTGACTGCTGATATGGGATTTCACATATAGACAGAGGGAAGGACTCCATACTGGTCCAAATCCTACTTAATGCAGAGTTTGGCTAAAAATGAGAATTGCCCGCCTTATATCCAGGTGGCTGCAATGTCTTACCCCTTGGCACTCCTCTTCGGACACAAGTCTACTTCCACGTGTTGTGGCAACCACTGTTGCCGAGACTCTCCTGTACCACATCACACCACATGGCACCAGTCGCACGTCGCACCTCCTACCGCATAACTCCGCAGCGCAATTGGTTGTTACTGAAAAGAAACGAGTGGTATGCGAGAAGTAATTGAACTGATTGTCAAAAAGGGACTTCCAAATTGCAGCCTAACGTGGGTGAGTGTGGATGAGTGGACGGGTGTGTGAGTGAGTGAGGGAGGGAGTGAGCGCATTGGTGAAGGGAGAGCAAGCGCATTGGAACTTACACTTCGCTATCTTGATGCCACATGCTCTTGCTTTCAACTATGCTGCAAGTGAGCAGAAGCAAGACACATTTTCACGTCTCACGACTATCCAGTCTGCGACAGAATCATAATCACATGGTCACACCACTGAGTACTTCTGACTGCCCCGCATGCTGACAAGGTGGAAGCATTTACTTCGCCCACTCCTTAATTAAGCCACCTCCAAGTACCAAATAAATCGTTCACCGTCACTATCAGTCTGATCTGCCTAACGGATAGTTAATTGTTCTACACAAAAAACACACTCTACAATTTTGGAATTCATACCACTTGCTTCATCTTCTAGACGTTAACGCGCTCGGCATCCTGGCATTAGATCAGTAAGATAATCAGATTAGCGCGTCATAAATCTTCGAGGGTGATCAACCTCCTGTTGCCACTCGTTTTTATCTCACAGCGTCCACATTTGTGAATGCGAACAGTGATTTGGAGAACGAGACTGGTTCGATGTGCTGATAGAATCACTGTCCGTATTCGGTATGGCACAGTATGCGCACGATTAATTTGCATTCTATGAGCACCGAGTGCAAAGAGCATTTCGCATCGAGTGTTGCGAATCATCAGAAATGGGTTGCTTTCATTACTTTCAGTAAAATTTAAAAAATCAAGGCAAAGCGAAAAACCAGAAAGTCAATCGTCATTAACTTTGTTAGACCATCCTCGACTCGAGTGCCATATCCGACCCTGCCATTCGCAGTCACGTGTTGTTCACACCACACTCTTCTGACATAGAGTAGATGAATTCAGAGGTGGGAGAATGGGGACTTGATTGATCATCGAGAATGAGGTGTGTGGAAGTAGACGGGAAGGAGTTGCCACCGCTCAATTGCACATACTCTCGAGCCTAAATCATATCACTGGCTGAAGGTGGAACAAAGGGAGTAGTAGGTGATAGGTGGTGAAGTGATGAATGGATGTGGGTGCAGGTGCATGGCCTGAGCTTGATGTATGGACATCCTACTTACTATGATATGCAGTATGATTGCTTCGAGAGGATCTCTCAGTGCGATGTCACATTGGCCAATCACCTCAATCCGTTGCCAGTTCCACAACCGCATGCTACAATTCTGACTTGTAAATTCACAACTCGTTTGCCGCCTTTCCGTGCCGAGCACAGTGTGACTTTTCATTCTAGCGGCCATCAATTTGGAGGGCATAGCCACCTCTCTCTTTAGCCACGTTGGAAGATCGCCTCACTTAGCAACACAGTGAGTTGCATTGATTGCAGTTTTTCATTTAGCGTGTCAGCAACAAGTCCGGTTTGCAGCAAGCACTTGGTCAGCAGACGCTTTTGTTCTTAACATCGGCGCACCCATGTTGCCAATAATTGCTGGCTAAATTAGTTCAGGCGAATGCTTACTTTTCAGCAATAAGTAATCTATGCAACGAGGTGTTGTAGCAGGAGGCATGGTGCGTAAATGCGTAGGCGGTACGATTGCAATTTCAACTGCAATTCCACTTTGACTGTCGCATAACACTGGCACTGACTGTAATTCAACACGACTGAGCTGGAGCGAGTGCAGAATTGAGCGAACCCGCAACCAGTTGCAATGGCCACCTCATGGAGTGATATGTGACTGAATCGGCATCGTTGAGACGGTTCAATTGCATTAGGTTGAAATCTCAAATGGTCTACACATCGATATGATCGAGAGACATGTCATGGATTGACGATGGCTGCCATGAGCGCAAAGACGAAGCAGTGATGGGGTGGATTTGGTGTGTGGTGCGAGAAGAGGTTGGCGCAACACCTAATGGTGAAGTGGTGAGAGACGGGTGGTGTGATGAGGGAAGTTGGGTTGGGGGGGGAGGGGGCAAAAGTGTCAAATCGCAGGGCGGGTCAAGTCCACGTGTGTGGCTTTACAAGCACACTTCACCTACTACAACGTTCACCGACGCAGCCGTGTGTGTGCGTTTGTGCGTGTGTGTGTGCGTGTACAGCACTTGTCATTGGCTGCTAAAGGCAATGGATTTTGAAGTGAAGGAGGAAGTGTGCGCGCAAAAGCACATGAACTCACCAGCCTAGTCATTGAGCTATTTTGTACAAGTCGCACAATTGCGTTTTCGAGTTAAATGGTCAGCAGTCAATGTCGACCTGGCTGATCAATGCTGAGTCTTTCTCTACTGGAGGGAGCATCTCTTATTTCTGCACTTGTGGAACCCGAACTCGTGTGGCATCTACATTCGTTACCTTTGACATATCCGATTAAGTTGAATTAATTTTCTCCACCGAATTTGACTTTGGAATAGCTACTGGGCGTCTGGTCTCTTTAAAGGATCCCTTTTGATTGAGGTCAGTGTTGGCTTTCCTTTATTTTCCGCCTCATTCCCCTGATCATCCCTCCCCACTCTACACTTCAATGCGAAACGCTGTCAGTTTTTTATTTAATCATTGCTCCAGTCCACACTGTCCTTCTTTCTCTCATCTTCTCGGCTCTATCTCTGTCATCAACTGTTCATTTGCCTACTTGAAGCTGCGTGAATTCGTCTCTCCGTGTCTGCTCCCATTTGCAAGCCGAGCGCCTTCACCTGCATTCTCCAACAATGAGAAACTTGTGCCGTGTGAGTGAGTGGGAAAGATGGAGTGCGCAAGGTTCAAATAGAATCAATGCATTCTGTTGGCAATGAAATAGGTGAGAGTTTACTTGGCCGGTTGGGGCTGAAGTAGTAGAAGAAGTCAAAATCACAAGTTTAGTTGTGCGCATTTAATGGCTTCGAGTCCAAATACCAGATGTGCGTGTGCCTCGTCTCGGGTCAAAAGGCTTAAGCGACAGCAACGATTGTAGAAAGAAAAACTAGGAGGGATTAGTGCCAAGCCTTTCATTTTTCTTATAAATGGGTGAGTGAATAAGTGCCACGATAATGGACGGGTAGGCGGGAGAAATGGAACTTCGAGAACACGTGTTCGATATGGTGTTCGGTTGTGACTGGCGGGTGGAGCGACAAGCATCTCTCATCCCATACTGCAGGTTGTTCATACCAGAAAGAACGATTGTGCTAATTGTCCATGCCTCTTCTCCTTCAGATTCTCCTTCACACTTCTGGTAACACTCGCCGTGCTCATAGACCGGACGACGCGATTGGTCATTTCCTCCCTTACGTTAACATCTCCAACACCCATTCTCGATGTGGGTAATTTCACACGCACGAGTGCCTACCGTGAGGACACAATGACACGTCACAGCGATAGAGCAGCGGTGGTTGGGGTATGCATGTACAACCACACGCACGTCGGCTTGGGGAATGAGGCACTTTGCCCTGTGATCTGGCACACATGTACCCCGTTCGCCACCATGCACCACCTCCTTAACTCCTCGTCACAGGATACTTTGAAGCCACTCCATCAGTCGGTTGTCTTCGTCGTAGTTGAGACCATCGTTGGCAGATGCGACCATCAATCACAAAGTTAAATCAATTGCTATTTGAAACCGATACAATTACCAAATAAGAATGCGTGCATTCCATGAAACCTCTCGATGATGCTAATCCAACCAACTTCTACCCCACGTGGTGGTCAGTCCAGCTTTTTTCAGGTTTAATGACGCATAAAAGAACTGCAGCCAAATAAGACCTATTTGTAGCCGCATTCGCTGTCCATTTGTTTCCGAGCTGGCATGTAGCATTTCCAGCCACATCATTTTGCTAACCCATTCGCGGTAACAGGTCGCCGTCTACTATTTACTGAAAACGTATACCTGGGAACGGAAACAAAAATGTCCTTACCTTACACCCACTGTCTACTTGTTTCAGCAATGCCAACATAACCGTTCTGTGATGGAGGGAGCAGCTAGCATTTACATGTTTGTCAACAAGAAATTTTATCATTAATTTTCACCACAAGGACAAATGCTTCGAATGCTGCGACAGATCGGTAGAACCTATAAAGTAACATTCATACTTATCAACCGGGTTCTATTAATGTCTTCTGTTGGGACTCCTATGACATTAGGTGGGAAAGATACTTTTCATTTGGACATTGTCTGCCGTCCCAAATCTTCCACCAGTCTAGTGCGGTATGAGTATTCTTTTTGGCTTAGGTAGTAAAATGGGAACGTCAGCTCCGCAAAGCGACGATACCAAATTGAAAGAGTGAGGAATAGTTCGATCCTGACACAGCAACTTGTTGAAGTAGTACATGAAACAAGAAATCCGATGTTCGATTCCTAGCATAAACAACAATGAGCATTAAAGCCTGCGGATTTCTGTCATGTTGGTGAAAAAAAGCACAGCTGTGTGAATTGGGTGATCAAAATTGGTTACGACAGTGTCCTGACCTGCTGCTCTCATTCGGATGCGTCACTTGTCATTTCACCAGTACCAAGTAGTCACCTAGTCACAACCATTAGGCCGAAGTTGTCCTAAGCCTTTACATCTTCACTTCTTTTATGATGCCAACTCCGAATGGATGCAGCAGACCAGTGCAATTGAACTCTACAAATGCCTACATATTGCCAATTGCTGTAGGCGCAGAATGACATGAACTTCCACGGTTGCATTGCTAAGAGCAACAGATGTTTGAGTGGGCATTGTAAATGCATATCCATATATCGGCTGAAGAAAAGAGCTGCTTGGCATTGATTCCACTGCCTAATCTTCAACAGACTTTGCCTGTTCTCCTCACGCCAACTTTCTTCATCTCACTTTCAACAATGCACCACCTCATCATTGGGTGCTGCATCCATTTCTCGTTGCTGAACACACAAAAGCCACCCTATCAGTCAGTCACCATCGTCACTGTGAATACGACCGGTAGATGTAATCCTCTGTCACATACCATTGTGGGGTCGCCATTGCCACTGGCTTCAGATTTGTTGAGGACTGAATGAATGTTATCCAAGATCTTGCGCCAATCAAGGCAGACTGGCTTGCATTCGCTTTTGCAGTCGCACTCCCTACCACATCGCATGTCGCACCTCCTGCTGCAAAACTTTGCAACGCAATTGATTGTTACTGAAAAGGAACGAGTGGTATGCGTGAATGAATTGAACTAATTATCAATTGGACGCTTTCGAATTGCCGTTTCACGTGGATGAATGTGAATAAATGAGTGAGTGAGTGAGTGAGTGAGTAAGCGGACTAGGACTTGCGATTTGCAAAGTTGATGCTATTCTCCCCTGCTTTCACCTATTTTGGGAGTGGGCAGAAGTGAGAATTTAAGCATTGCTGCACTTCCTCACACCCACTAAATTGGCCTGCCTCACGACTATTCAGCCTGGGATGGGATCATAATCACATGGTTAGATTAGTGAGCTGCCATCACTTGTGACTGCTCTGTGTGGTCTAATGTGAGAGCATTCACATCACCTATTCCTCAATTAAGTCAACGTCAACTAATGCCATTCTACTCAAGTTTTAACTAAAATTTTCACCATTACTATCAATTGCATCTGTTTAATGGACGGATAATTTCCCTGCTGAAGATCACACTCCACCATTTAAAACAAAAAAATCGTTGACAATTTCGGCTGTTTAGGCGCTAAACCTTCTGCCGTCAGATAGTTGTAAACGTCAAATTGTCGGTTTATTAACCCTCAAGTTTGATTAATCTCCTGTCACTACTCACTTTTAATTGGAGTGCTTACAGTAATATAACGAATGAGATTGATTCGATGTATTGATAGAATTACTGCCCGTATTCGATATGGCACAATATCCGCATAACTAATTCGAATTATATGGGGAAAAGCACGACGCGCACTTCGTATTGAGTTTTCTGATTCACCGGAAAGGAGTTGCTCTCTTGCTTCCCGCAAAATTTCCCCCAAAATCACAGCAGTGTAAAAGGCTTGAAAGTTATCTTCTCCAACTGAAATAGACCATCCTTGATTTGAGTGCCATATCCGCCTCCACCATTTGAAATCATGTGTTATTCCCATTAGATTCTTCCAAAATTCGGCTGATGGATTAAGTAGTTGTAGAGTGGGACATCCTATAGTCATTGGACAGGAGGTATTTGGAAGTCGGTGGGACGGCGTCGTGATGGCTAAAATGCGCATATTCTCGTGATCGATTCGAAGTCCGTGCTAGAAAAGAAGTGAAGAAACTAGTAAGTGGGGATGGACTAGACAATGCGTGCGTTTATGCTACTTACTATGACGTGTAATACATTTGCTCAACATCAACAGCAAATCTGTTGCTCTTATTAGTTCTGATCCTTAAGTTGTGACAATTTTGTTTTTAGTAATGAAGTACTCGTGCAAGGAAGCGACTAAGCTGGGCTTGACGCAGACTTAAACAAACCTGTAACCAGCTGCAATGACCACCACATAGGGCGATATTTGGCTGAAACTGCACCATTAAATGGTTGAATAACGCCTTAACGACATCCGGCAATTGTACCAGATTGGAATGCCAGTTGTTTTACATATTGATGTAATTGAGGAATAGGGCTGCTGGCCATGGCTTCAATGACGACATGAAGTCGACGTAGCACCCTCTAGTGAAGTAATGAAAAGCGGGTAGTGAGGTGGAGAATGTAAAGCTGAGAAGACAAAAGTGTCCGATCGCAGGGCAGGCCAAGACCACGCAAGTGGACAACACGTGCGAAGTAGTCCATCCCTAAGCCGACGTGCGCATGTGTCCTTACAAGTGCACCTCAACTGCCATCGCATTCGTCATGGCAAATAGGTGTGGCTGTGTGTGAATGTGTGTACGAAACAATTGTAACAGGCTTACCAAAAGCTCTTTAGGCAATATCTCGAGTCAATTCGCAATGAAGTGCAGCACGTGTGAAGTGAGAACCGGTATCCGTAACTGCACGAAAGCATATCCCAAGAGCTACAAGTCCCTGCGACGTTTTCGTTTGGATTTCTCTTCCCGCTCACCACACCCATGTTTCTCCAACTGGCAGTATGCACGCACTAACCTTACTAGGCTACACTGTGGGTGAAGGGGTGGTCTAGTTGACCATGTCCTTACCCGCTCCATTCATTTGAATGCACCATTTATAATTCCACTAACAACAAGCAGTTGGCCAGCCAGGCAGAGAGTTGTGGGAAATGGGGAGAGTGAAGTCTGACCGAGGAAGCAGACGTGTCAATTATGAGGGGAGGCTAAGTAGATGGGGAAGAGGGCAAGGTACGGATACTACAAAGCGGCATAAGAACTAGCCTGACCTTCACATTTGCTTCCACTTTGAGCCATGATTCGTTGGCAAGTAGCCTTTGCGTCATTATTTCACATGTATCAAATTAGAGGAATTGAGCGAGTGAGTGAGTGAGTTTGTAAACGGAGAACAAAGCATCGTGCAAGCGAATAAAGCGCGCGTGGTCTGACAACACGCCGATTCTGTTTCTGCTCGACATACACACCAAGTATTCACAAGAAAATCAAAGAATTAACTCAACGATACAAGCATGATCCCGTCCCACTCAATCCTATGCACAGTCACCGACTAATGGACAGTCAGTTCACTACTGCACGTGATGCGAATTGGCAGTCATTCCCGTGGTTAATGAAACATAAAGAAGACATCAAGGAAAACGAAGCACATTCGGAGAAAGGATATCAAGGGAAGAGTGAGTTGCGTCGAATCATTCAAGAAGCACTTGACTCGTGGTCACAATACCTCTTCAGAGGTATGGCCACCTCTCTATTCATCCAAGTTAGAAGTCTGTTCCAGCATTCAATGCGATGATAAGCACCAATTGAAGTCTTTCATTTAGAGTGTCAGCAACATTTCTGGTTTGCAGTAAGCATCAGACTAGCGGGAAATTTTGCTCTTAACATCAACGCACCCTATATTGCTAATAATTGTTGCTTAGCTTGGTTCGGATTATTGACTTATGGCAAGCCTTTCTTTCCAGTAACAAGTAATCCGTGCAACGAAGTAGCGTAGCTTCGACTGACACATGGAAATGGCGCTGATCACAATTTGAAGCGAATAAGCTGGGCTTAGTGCAGACTTGAATGAACCTGGAAACAAATGCAATGGCCACAGTATTGAGCGCAACGTGACTGAAAAAGCATCGTTGAGACAACTAAAAGCGTACTAACATCATTTTTCAATTATACCGGTTCGAGATCTCAACTGCTTTGCACACTGATGTGTTTGGGAGACACCTCTGCTGGTCATTGTTTCGATAACGACAACCTACAATGCTACGACGGTTTGTGGCGTTGAAAGAAGCCATTTCCCGTGCCTCAGCGCAAAATTTGCTCGGTGGATGGAGTATCGGAACACATGAAGAGATTTATAAGCATCTACTCCGGAGTGTTGCTGATGCTCGTAAATCAAAGGTGTGACCTAATCTAGCTGAAGTTAGCGCGTAGCAGTAGGTCATCATTTTAATGGAGCGAAAGGTAGGTTCGGCAGTCCTGCGTAAAACGCTACAGCTTTCATGTGCACTGACAGAAAATAACAACAATTGACAGACGCATGTGCTGATGTTCTTAGTCGTGTAGGAAGAGTACGTGTTGGAATTAAAAGTCCACGCATTTGAGGTCACAGTTCATCATTAGCTGTACCTTAACAAGAGCTGCATAGGCCTCTGGTCTAGCCAAGGAAGCTGTTCAGGTCTGCCGACTTCAGCTATGTCGACGACAGACTTTCACGCTCGTGCGAATTAGTTGGCCGTAAACTTGGTTCGTTCAGGCATCGTTTTGATTCACCCTTCTCATTCGTACTGGCCTAAATCACCTCACCGGCAATACGAAATCAGTCAATCACAAGACTTACGTCGGTTCTCTAAAGCTTTTGTACGTCAGGTTCGACTGCTCTCCGTAAGCTAATGTCAACCGCTTTGTGCACTCTTACACAACCACCTACTGTAGGCCCATTTCGACACGCAACAATGCCATCAACTACCATACGATTGCACTCATGCGAACAGTAGAAGTTAGAGTTTGCTTGTGAAATCGGCTTAAGGATTAAGCTGCTTCGACCTCGTTACGCTCTGATGGACTCGGCCTGCCTTGCCATCCGCCACTCTTGTCTCCTCAGGCCAACTTTATTCATCTCGACCGCTTTCACGCACCACTTCACTGATGGATGCTACACCAACTTCTCCTCACATGACATATCGAAGCCATTCCTTTTTCGATAGGATTCTTCTCAATGTGTCGTTTTACGTGGATAGGAGTACATTTAGCGAGGGAAAGAAGAGTAATTTGTCAATGTGACTAAAGCAATGGAAAGCACACAACAATAAGCTGTAATAGTTTGAATAATTTACCGCCAAAAGTTAAGTGATTGACCGGGAATCGAAATCCCATACTTGAAAGTAGAGGCAGTGGATCTTACCTAAACACAAATTTATCTCGCTATTCCACGTTGGTAGCTTCGCACTACTTTGTGGCATTGCCACACATGTCCACCATACTCAACTCGTCTGGATTGTATGACCTGCAACTGTTTGGACACAACTTCCTCGAATCGGACATACATGGTGGCATTTATGGGACTTAACAATACCGGTTCCACAGGCTCACGTCTTCGACACGCTTTGCGACACAATGACTTCACAGTTCTCTGTCCAGAAATGGTGATGGTGGAAGAAGGCTTTATACAGGTCTCACTATTGCAGAAATTGCGTGGTGGGGATAATTCCCGACCACATCTACAAAAGAGCCATGCACCACGGATGCCTTCCCATAGCAGCACAGTCCCATGTCCAGATCGTGAATCAACTACAGCAACAAGTGACGTGCCTTGTTCCGCTGCGTGTAACCAGTTCCAAATTGTAAATCAATGTTACGGAGTAGGGAGAGACAATCCTTTCCATTTTAAATTGTATTGTGCCTTTGTTGATATCGAGAGATAGGTGGTGCCTCTTTGACGCCAAGTATGCCAACATTCAGCGAACAGGGGTAGGTCCGAATCACTGACTGACTGCTCAATGTGTGTAGAATGATTAAAGATGCATTTGATGTAAAAAACGGCTAAAAGACATCGCCTGATCACAAGCCGCTTTCATTCGGAGTTCATTAGTGCAAATAGGCACTTCTGTCGCTAATGCTGAGGCTGAGACAACGCAGTAGTAATGTAAATACACTAAAAGCATTTCACGGGCCAATTCATTTACGCTCCGCTCACCAAAGCCAGTACTTGTCTGAGATGTCATTGCCATTGCCACTGACACAATTTTGTCACAGTCAATGACAGTGCCGTTGTCATCAGAGCAATCGAATTGGGGGCCAAGGAAATGAAATGAATGCGGCTCATTCGACGAAGGGAGGAAGGGGGGTGAAATCACTGGATGTAGAAAGGAAGAACTAAGTTGGAACTCCTCAGTTACATTTCCATCCATCCCACAGCATAGTGTAGAATAGCTTAGCTTACGCACACATGTATGCATCCACTGAGGATCAAAGTCTTCGGTCCATCTCAGCCATGCGAGGATGTGAGCACTCACACACACCCCACTGACCACAAGTTATCAGGCAATTGCATTTAGTGCGGCGATTCGTCGATGGGTCAGACCCACCCATATCGGAGATTGACAGCAACTGAAATTGGTAGACTCACAGACCTTCCGCATAATAAACTGGCCTGGGATTGTTGTTGAGAGAGTGTAAGTAGGCGGAGAAGTTGGTCATGCATTCACGAATCCAGGCTGACGTGATCCCCTACGAGTAGCCGAATGAAAAGTCTTACTTAGCTACCACACCCACTGTCAAGTGTCGTTCACTCGTCTCACTGCTTTGCACCCGCTCTTGATGACAAAATGACTCCACTCTACCACGGTTGCTAACGCCACCGTCATCCACACCCACATTATCTCACCTTAGTAAGCATCGACAACTACCATTGACTCACACGCTTCAACCAGTTGGTGAGCACGCAATGCTTGGGGAAAAATAGCACTTCTTACTCAACCAATAAGCCTCATTAAACGTAAGGGTGGGCATGATTCAGTGAACATATTCTTCGATCCGCAGTACTAAATTACGACCCACAATATACTTGCATCAACGGAGTCTTTCAAACCTCCTTTGTAAAGGTGCACTTTTTAAGCGCTAAACTTGCATATTTGGAAATTTGGTGCGAGGTGGACTAAAAATCACTAACCGAAATAGCATGCTTCTCGGACGGACTGATAATCACGTTCCCGAGGCATCATAGCTGTTGACAAGCAGTCTCACGAGGCATGATGCTGTGCCTTTAAATGTAGCAGACTCAACACACAGGGAAGGAGAGGTGTGAAGGTAAAATAAGCTAGTAGTTGCAATGTAAAAGCAAGATAGTAAAGGAAATTAGAATCAATGTGTTGATACGCCTTAAAATATTCGATGCATTGTCAAAAGGAAATTCTAGGCTCCCGACTGACCATAGTCACATTTGAGCTCAGGTGCTGTCTACTGGAAGTAAGAGGTGCTCCCTCCAGTAGAGAAAGACTCAGCAATGCTCAACTAGGTGGACATCGACTGTTGACCATTTAACTTGAAAACGCAAGTGTGCGACTTGTACAAAATAGCCCAACGACTGGGCTGGTGAGTTCATGTGCTTTTGCGTGCACACTTCCTCCTTTACTTCAAAAATCACTGCTTTCAGCAGCCAGTGACAAGTGCTGTGCACGCACACACACGGCTGCGTCGGTGAACGTGGTAGTAAGTGAAGTGTGCTTGTAAAGCCACACACGTGCGTCAGCTGAGCGTCGACTTAGGGGTTGGGCTACTTCGTATACATTGACGATCCGCTCTCGTGGACTTGGCCCGCCCTGCGATCCGACACCTTTGCCTCCCCCCCCCAACCCAACTTCCCTCATCACACCACCCACCTCTCACCACTTCACCATTAGGTGTTGCGCCAACCTCTTCTCGCACCACACACCAAATCCACCCCATCACTGCTTTGTCTTTGCGCTCATGGCAGCCATCGTCAATCCATGACATGTCTCTCGATCATATCGATGTGTAGACCATTTGAGATTTCACTCTAATACAATTGAACCGTCTCAACGATGCCGATTCAGCCACATGCCACTCCATGAGGTGGCCATTGCAACTGGTTGCGGGTTCGCTCAATTCTGCACTCGCTCCAGCTCAGTCGTGTTGAATTACAGTCAGTGCCAGTGTTATGCGACAGTCGAAGTGGAATTGCAGTTGAAATTGCAATCATACCGCCTACGCCTTTACGCACCATGCCTCCTGCTACAACACCTCGTTGCATAGATTACTTATTGCTGAAAAGTAAGCATTCGCCTGAACTAATTTAACCAGCAATTATTGGCAACATGGGTGCGCCGATGTGAAGAAGAAAAGCGTCTGCTGACCAAGTGCTTGCTGCAAACCGGGCTTGTTGCTGACACGCTAAATGAAAAACTGCAATCAATGCAACTCACTGTGTTGCTAAGTGAGGCGATCTTCCAACGTGGCTAAAGAGAGAGGTGGCTATGCCCTCCAAATTGATGGCCGCTAGAATGAGAAGCCACACTGTGCTCGGCACGGAAAGGCGGCAAACGAGTTGTGAATTTATAAGTCAGAATTGTAGCATGCGGTTGTGGAACTGGCAACGGATTGAGATGATTGGCCAATGTGACACCGCACTGAGAGATCCTCTCGAAGCAGTCATACTGCACATCATAGTAAGTAGGATGTCCATACATCAAGCTCAGGTCATGCACCTGCACCCACATCCATTCATCACCTCACCACCCATCACCTACTACTCCCTTTGTTCCACCTTCAGCCAGTGATATGATTTAGGCTCGAGAGTATGCGCAGTTGAGTGGTGGCAGCTCCTTCTCGTCTACTTCCACACACCTCATTCTCGATGATCAATCAAGTCCCTATTCTCTTACCTCTAAATTCATCTGCTCTACATCAGAAGAGTGTGGTGTGAACAACACGTGGTTGCGAATGACAGAGTCGGATATGGCACTCGAGTCGAGGATGGTCTAACAGAGTTAAGGACGATTGACCTTTGGGTCTTTCGCTTTGCCTTGGTTCACAAAACTCGATACGAAATGGTTTTTGCACATTTTGTCCATAGAATTCAAATTAATCGTGCGCATACTGTGCCATACCGAATAGGGACAGTGATTCTATCAGCACATCGAATCAGTCTCGTTCTCCAAATCACTGTTT
>JADWOT020000001.1:29756337-29785772 GCA_036345935.2 Taenia hydatigena | reverse complement strand
CGCAGACTACTTCAACCTCCGACAGCGTCATCACCAAACTATGTTGATTTCTGTGATTGCATTCGCGCATACGTTTGTCATCATCTTCCGCATAGGTTTTATTCCCTCAGACAGACTAGGGTAAGAGCAGACAAAGAGCATCAATTACATCACTTGAAATCGAATTCTCGAAGTAATTAAATGAAAGTATTGCTTAAAGAGCTGATTGTAATGCGTGCAAAGGGTGGGAGATTCGTCTTCCCTTCTTGATCTCTACACTCTTGGAACAAGCAGAGTGTGAGCAGTTAGCACACAAAACCTCATAGAATCCAACTGCTCGAATCTGGCGCGCTCGGGTTATTGGGAGCTGCTGCGCACGCAGTTCATTTTCAAATCCTCGTCTTCTTGCCGACGACAGACATGGCAGTCACATCGCCGCAATGTTCATGCTTCGGTGATTTTACGAAGCTGTTTTCAAGAGAAGAAATGGTCTGCGTAGCCTTCCTCTGCACACACCGAAGCTGCGCATTAGTTAACTGCTGCTGCCTGGTAATGTAATGACATTACAGGTGTTGATGCCAATTTAAATTAACTTCGATACTAGTTTTTTGCCTTATTTTGATGTTTGGCTGCTCGTGCTTTCTACTTTTTATCCGCCTTCACTTTGGCATAGTGGTATGATTCAATCAAGTTTCGCCCACTTCAAGTGCTAATTTTCATTACTCATTTTAAGGAGCATCGAATAAAGGGAGATGGGATAAGCAACGGTGCTTTAGGATGGGTAGGTGAGTATGTGTGAGGGACGCCATAGTAACCTGTAAGTAGGAAAGGGAAGCAGTAATTAATGCGGATAATCCACTAGAATCACCAATGCGCACAACAGTATTCTCCTCCCAATTTCACTTCACTACTTAGCATCGAACTGTCGTCTATCTCTCCCACTAGCCAAATGCCCTCGCACTGGATGACTTCAGACCTCGCATAGAGTCGTCAGAATGACGTCAGTGACAAACCAGACAAAAGTGTCTGCTCAGCCAGCACAGGCATAGACATAGACACAGAGGGGTGATCACCTTAGGTTGAATGAATTCTTTAGCAATTCCATAATCCACTTAACAACTTCTAAAGGATTTTACCTCTACATTTCAGTAGTTGTTGAGGTAGTGCCTAGTCGTATTATTTGAAGCAGGGTGTATCAAGTGATTAAGACAGACGCCTTGAGACAAGGAGAGGAGACAATAGCTTACAATGGGTTCGTCTCTATGCCGACCCATTCCATGGGCTATAATAAGCCACAGTTGCATTGGAAGCATAAGTCGAAATGAGGAAATTAATGGCATGCAACTTTGTCACCATTGGATGGTAAGGTAAACAAATCTCCAGTTCTCAAATTTCACTGATGGTATCGACGCACTCCAGAGAACATTGACAAAGTAACATAGTCGCTAGCTGTTGGTCAGGCGGATTTTCAGTTGGTTTGTTGCTTTGGCCAGTCACGCACTCAACAACTTGCGCGACAGAATGGTAGGTTGTGTAAAACCCCAACGAACTCTAGCAGAGAGCGTTGTCTATCTAAGGTGGCAATTGCCGTCGATATCATCACAATCATCAATCCATGCCAAAAGCTCAGTCCTGCTGGTGCTATTAACCAGTTGGATGGTCACTTACTTAGTTGATGAACTAGTCAGTCAGTCAACAATTTATGCAGGAGCTAATTTAAAAATTCGCATTCTTTCTCACTTGGTTGTCAGCGTGTCTAGCCGGTTGGCTGGAAGCTTGTTGAGAGCATATCAAGTTCACCGAATGGGCAAAAGAAGCAGGGGTAGCCGTCAGTAAATCAAGGCGCTGAGTAGCTGCTGGTTAACCTGGAGCCACAGTCGCCCTACAATCAGTTTGTCATCGACTCGACCAGCTTATTGAACCATAGATCTGCAAGTCAGTGAGGGACGCCGAATGGTGCAGTAATAAATGATTACAAGCAAAATTGGAAATGACTAGTTGACATTATTGATGCACACACGATAGTTGGCAGCAGTAACTTCTTAAAGACTATATCTGAACTCTTTAAATGAGTTGGCAGAAAGGAATATCGTGGGAGTCTGACGTCGCACTGGTCCACATCGTCACGTTATGACATTGGTTAATAGGGGAAGATTGTGCTTCTATGTCTTGGTGGACGTTGGTCCATTCATTGTTTGGATGTGCTAGTAACATTCACTCTCTCTCACCTATCGAATTTCCAAGATGGGTGATCCGGATATTTGACGTTAGATTCCACTTCTCACTTTGGTCTTCAGTAGAACTAACTGAGAACATAAAGACGCGACTGTTCAGGGGTGTTGGGTGAATTGGAGGAGGTACACCTCCTCCTTTAGTCCAAAGCATATGTCAGAGTCTCAGAGGATGGGAACTGAGTGCTTTTTCTATAGCAGCAAGGGGTGATTAACGAGTGCTCCTCGACCTCCTGTGGGGGTTGACTGTAATCGCACTCCTTTATAAGGAGCCAAGTACGCCTCTCAAGTGAGGCGAGGGACGAAGGCGAATATTTAGGCTTGGATTTTATCTTGGAGCGCATTCGGACGTACTAGCCCATGGTGCAATGTTTAAAGTTGGCGCAATTGTGTACCACTTCTCTGTGGGCTTTCTGGATTTCCTGAAAATCGACGATCTCTCTGCAACAGAGTCATGTCATCTTCGCCTCGACGATCGATGTGTCAGCCATACAGCTCTTCCAACATTTCGATGACTCGATGATGAGGTCAGACAACGAATGCATCTGCTAGACGTCCTTCCGTACCTATTTGTCAATCAGTCAGCTCGCTTATTTACTTGCATGGAAGGACATGAAATGACGTCAGACAGCATAGGCATAGTTACAGACACAGAGGAGCGATTACCTCGAGTTGAGTGAATTCTTTAGCAGTTTCTCAATCCACCAACAACCTCTGGAGGGTTCCACCTCCACATTCAAGAGTTGTTGAGGTAGTGCTTGCACCAAAGCGGATGACAACGACTTGAACAAACTCGATGAGTCGCCAGCAAGATGATGATTAGTTGAATAACACTTGCTCTCCTCACCTCAGCCTATCGCTCACTCTCACAACATGACTACCAAATTCACCTCAAATTTAACGAAGAGTTGAAAGGAGGCTTTTATTAAGCATAACATCATTCGCTGGATTCGTTACACTTGATCCACGCTCGCAACAGCGACTCACATCGCCTTCTTGACAACTCGCTGCCACGCACACAAATTTAAAGTCTTTTTCGTTGCTCTTTCGAGCAATGAGCCAACCACATCGCTATTCTCACGTTTTGGTAAAGCGAGGACATTGTCGAAAGGAAGTTGCTTTGCGCGTTTTGCACTCCCTAAGTGGGCGTTGCACTGCTCAAATCATGCAATGCAATCAACTTGGGTTTTTGGATCCAACCTCTTCTTCGCAATCTGAGCTCATTTAAGAACACCATCAATTTAGCCAAAACGTGAGTTTTGTCGTAAAACAGCAAAAAAAAACGGAGGTGGAAGTTTCAAAAATCTGACATAAAATTCTTATCTATCTTCTACTTTGATTACATTTACAACTTCTCACTATGGAAATAATCAAAATAGAGGGATGGCGAAAAATTTACCTCAGATCTTGAGACTATCGTCTGCGTTTGTGTTGATGTTTCGCTACAACAGCTTCCAGTTTCTCGGGTATACTCATCCATTAATTCTAATCTACCCATCTGCAATGAGCCACATCATTGCTGGCATCTTCGTCATGAAGGCATCGAGGTCTGGAGGGGTGACATCAGCGCCTCCAGAGAACGTAGACACTCTAATGGGGTAAGCCGCGCTAGAAACTAATCATTTGAGCAGTTGGTAGGTCAGATAGATGGTTTGGTCAAACTAGAATGGAGGGACTCATCGGATAGAGGTCTGAAGTCAGAGTCATCGTCACCCATTTGACGAATTAGTCAAGGTGCGACTAGATGAATGGGAGCTGGCAAGGAAACCAGACAGCGGCGAAGGCGCCTACAAGGTTTCTATGGAGCGAATTGATAGTCACTGCTCTTGACCTGTGAATAATTGTTGGAAGACTTGGATTTTGCTGAAATTGCGAGAACCCATAACACCTCACCCCCCTGAATCTAATCAGTGCTGTTGCTTTCCCTATTCTGGTAGGTACATTTTGAAAATCTGGACGCCAATAAGCCACTAAAGGTAAAAGCAACAGAGAAACACCTAGAGACGTTTTCGGTAAAAGGCCTCCTCGCATGTCAGTGAAGAGCACGTGGAGGCTGCTATAATCCAAGGCCCACGACGGTATCGCTGATGTGTAGAGACTGTGTCTCGATTCTCAGTTCTTATTTGTCGAGAGTCCTGTATTTCGTCTGTGAGATCCTTTAAGCGATATCCAGCCTCCCACAGCATGTTGTTATGAACAATAATTGACGCGCCTTCCAAACTGCTTTATGCCAGTGTTGCAACCAGAGAAAGGGTTGACTAGGAAGCAAGCTCGATAAATAGCTGACCAACCAGCATTCATGATTGGTTTTTGGTTTCACTTTACTCTTCCCAAACCAGTGGATTGAGTGCAGACAGAGGACACTATGCATCACTGATGACATGACTGAGGTTCAGTAGTGAGAGTGATGCACGTTCACGGAAGGACGGATGCTATCGCGGAGTGGAAGAGCCGCTGACACACACGCTCCTCCGCCGATTTTAACAACTAGATTGACTGCCGCGTCACGTGGCAAAAGAGACACTTCGTCAGGCGCTTCATTACATCGGTGCATCTGCAATATATATACTTGAGTAAGCAGCTCTTAATGTTAGACAAGAAGTGTTCGACGAACACGCTTCATGCTACGGAACCGTCGTCATCTGCCTTCGATGGAGAAGGGTACTCTCCGAATCAGCTCAACTCTCGTCGCTCTGCTCTGTTCGTTGTTTCACTAATAATGAAAGCTTGCCCTTGCTCTCAATCCACTCGTAACAAGGGAATCAAGGCAGTTTTACTCTCCCGACAACCATTCACCCTTATGGGAACCTAGTTCTTTCTGGGTCGGCATTATTGGGATGTGATACCACCATGTACGACCCCTGTCACAATTGCTGACTGCCTAGTCACGAGACACAAGGCGCTCGCTTAACTACATTTCGCTCACGTGGTGACCGCAGTAGTTTGGGTCGGATTCAATGCGTGATCAACTTTATCTTTCGAGTGTTTGCCTAAAGTCAGCATCCTGACCTGTGTGCTGATGTCTGTAAAGTTGGCACTGAAAGACGAATGGAACTGTCCGAATTCTTTCGTGTGATGATAATCGGTCTACTGGGCTGCGCAAGTACAAATAAAGTCTGCTTGTTGTCCACTTTCATTCCCTACCCTTTCTAAGGGAATGAAAGTCGAGTCTGTTACACATTTCGATGGATTTGCTTGTTTGTTTTACGCCTCCGCGTCTGTACACAAAGATCTCTGACTACAAAAGAGCATTCCACCTTAACTTTACTTTATAGCGTTTTTTCCTCGGAACGAGTGGATTTAGAGCAGACAACTTCTCGGCTAGCATTAGGGACTACTTCGTCAAGCACCCATGGTGCAAATGTGCCGATATGTCGAAATTGCTTCCGATTTGTCAACGTTGGCAAATGATATGGTGACAAAATGCTAGCTCGGCGTTAAAAGGCGTAGTGGGGGCTTTGATAAATCCGCCTTTCCCTACCCCATTTCCTTGTATTATGGCACGATAGTTTGCTTTAAATAAGGCTTTTTGGCACATCGAGCCCTAACTTTTGCAACACACTTGAGCAGAATCGGGTTAAGGATAATGACGCCAACATAGGTGATTCGCATAATCATTGGTGAGTAAGAAGTGAGGCATGGTGGCAGTACCTGTAGCCACAATCACGAACTACTAATCCGCTGGTCAACGAGTAAGCTGTGATATCAATTGATCGCTTGCAAGTACAAATGGCTGTAATGCTGTTCTTACGCCGAGGTTGACAATGATGACACACAATGCAGGCCAACACGCCAAATGGTTCACGCTCTCTGTTCGAGGTAAGACGTTGATCAGGTCACGCGAATGTAGACTCGAAGCACTCGCCTCCACCTCCTCTTCATAATTCTGCCACTAAACCAACACCTCGCACATTTGATAGCATTATCTCACAATAGCCATTTGACGTTTTGGTCCTTCTCTGACCTGACTGCATTATTCTTGTCCACGCTGGCTTACATGAGCAGTGAGGCTGAAGCTACCCGCAACTGAAGTAGCTAGATTGCTGTTTTTTGTTTACTCTCGACCTCTGACAGATACATTGAAATGTGTGACGGAGTAAACTTTCTTTGCCAAAAACGGTAGAGTGAGAGCAGACGAAGCGATTACTTTTCTATCTCAAAGGGAAATGACGACAGTTCCATTTGGAGAAGCGTGTTCGTCGAACACTTCTCGGTCAACATTGAGAACTACTTAGTCCAGCATATATATAACGAATGTGCCGACGTGAAGAAGTGGCTGTGGTGGTGGCTGATCTGGCGTGTGCATGCACCTCGGCATCCTAGTAGCAGCACCTATCACGGAGGCAACAACGAAGCAATGACATCGTCGAGCATTCTCCTAACGTCCTTCATCCTCATCAACCTACCTCACTACTCATGCAACTAGTACTGGAGAATACTGCCTACCTGTATTCAAGCCACCCGTTCTGGAAAAGCGATAGCTAAGTTGGAATGGATGAAAGTCAATATTTATTGCAACATGTCAGAAAATCGACCACTGAAAGCTTCTACCAACCAAACAAACTCAAGGCGCTACAAGAAGCATTAATTTCGTTTTTCCTTCTAGTCGGGTTAAAATCCACCGGCAGCACGAGGTGTAGAAATGTCTAAAGGAAACCCACATTCTGCACGCCTATCCACCACAGAATTTGGGTCAAGCTGAATGGACGCACTCAACCTCTGCGGCGGCCGTTTCTCACCCAGAGTGAATTTGAGCATCTGCACGCAGAGAATGTCGGGAGAGGTGACCAAGCAGACGGAACGAATCGCCACCGTCATTATACTAAGTGAATTGCTGGCCAAGAAATAACATCTCATACTGTCTCTTGCACCGCTCGAGTCGAGAGACAGGCCTCTTCAAACACATTATTGGTGCATAACATTTGTTAGCGGTCAATACTTTCTGCTCGAATTTGCCTCGGGTGAGATACGCTCGCCACAAAAGTTGAAGGTGGCCAATCCGCTAGTCCCGAATTCTGAGGTGGATGGAGATTGCCATGCTGCCTAGTAAGGAAACACAAAATTGATGATTCCTACTACCCTTGATTTTGTTGGGTTTTAAACAGCTTTAAATGGCTGATTTTCTGACGGTTCGGCAGCTAGAGGCGTGTTTGTCGAACTCTTCTCGTCTAAATTTGAGGGCCAATTAGTCAGACACGTGATGCAAACGTGTCAACCTGACGAAGCGACCAGATGTTTAGCCCTACTAGTGGTACTGTGGTCAATCTGGCGGTAGAATTCTGCAAGGTGTCGCAGCAGCACCAATCACAGTAAAAGCGGTGGTAGAGCAAGAGCACTGGTCCTCCTCCATACGCACTTAATCCTCATCACCCCACCTCGTTACTCGTATCACCAGTGATGATTACTGACACCAACCTACATTCAATCTACTCGTTGCGAGTAAATGAGGGTCAAGTAAGGAAAGACGAATTCTGTTCTTTTACACACCTCTGCGAATGTGTCGGCACACAGCTGCTGACATTGTAACAGCCTCATCCATCGTGGAAGTCACCGCTCAGTCAATGTGGATCGAGACCGTTTTTGCATCCATTGGTAGCCCCATTACCAGACAGAAAGGGCAGATTGTGAGCCATTAGTGAATCTGTGTGCTAAGTTGGAATGGATGAAAGTCAATATTTATTGCAACATGTCAGAAAATCGACCACTGAAAGCTTCTACCAACCAAACAAACTCAAGGCGCTACAAGAAGCATTAATTTCGTTTTTCCTTCTAGTCGGGTTAAAATCCACCGGCAGCACGAGGTGTAGAAATGTCTAAAGGAAATCCACATTCTGCACGCCTATCCACCACAGAATTTGGGTCAAGCTAAATGGACGCACTCAACCTCTGTGGTGGCCGTTTCTCACCCAGAGTGAATTTGAGCATCTGCACGCAGAGAATGTCGGGAAAGGTGACCAAGCAGACGGAACGAATCGCCACCGTCATTATACTAAGTGAATTGGTGGCTAAGAAATAACGTCTCATAATGTCTCTTGCACCGCTCGAGTCGAGAGAAAAGCCTCTTCAAACAAATCATTGGTGCATAACATTTGTTAGCGGTCAATACTTTCTGCTCGAATTTGCCTCGGGTGAGATACGCTCGCCACAAAAGTTGAAGGTTGCCAATCCGCTAGTCCCGAATTCTGAGGTGGATGGAGATTGCCATGCTGCCTAGTAAGGAAACACAAAATTGATGATTCCTACTACCCTTGATTTTGTTGGGTTTTAAACAGCTTTATATGGCTGATTTTCTGACGGTTCGGCAGCTAGAGGCGTGTTCGTCGAACTCATCTCGTCTAAATTTGAGGGTCAATTAGTCAGACACGTGATGCAAACGTGTCAACCTGACGAAGCGACCAGATGTTTAGCCCTACTAGTGGTACTGTGGTCAATCTGGCGGTAGAATTCTGCAAGGTGTCGCAGCAGCACCAATCACAGTAAAAGCGGTGGTAGAGCAAGAGCACTGGTCCTCCTCCATGCGCACTTAATCCTCATCACCCCACCTCTTTACTCGTATCACCAGTGATGATTACTGACACCAACCTACATTCAATCTACTCGTTGCGAGTAAATGAGGGTCAAGTAAGGAAAGACGAATTCTGTTCTTTTACACACCTCTGCGAATGTGTCGGCACACAGCTGCTGACATTGTAACAGCCTCATCCGTCGTGGAAGTCACCGCTCAGTCAATGTGGATCGAGACCGTTTTTGCATCCATTGGTAGCCCCATTACCAGACAGAAAGGGCAGATTTTGAGCCATTAGTGAATCTGTGTGCATATTGGCTGCTGATTAACCTGGAACCACAGTCACGCTCTACAGTCAGTGCGTTACCGACTCGACCAACCAATTGAACCACAGATCAGCAAGTCAACGAAGGACTAATTGACATTGGTGATGTACGCACGAAAGTTGGCAATAATGACTATTTGTGACCCTTATTTCGGCTTTTTAAGGGATGGCTCTCACTAACCTACTTCCTAGCCAGACAGCTGGATCGGAACTTGAGCATCAACTACTTAAACAAACCCGGCAAGTGACACAATTTTTGAGGCGGCTTTTCGCTCCCAACATCAAAGAAGCAAATGTTGTGCAGCATTGTGAGGCTAGAGCATCCAACTATGCACTTAAAGGCCACTACGTCTCCTCCCACAATACTGAGTCTTCAGGACATTAACCCGTTTAATTTTGTGTAACAGGTTGTACGCATGAGAATATTTAAAATCTGTGCACATGATTTTGCAAACCTTTGATGTTGGTGTAGCCCCAAGCACAGAAGCATCGTTGGCGTCTCTGGCTAAGAGGGACGCGAAATAGAGTGCTTCCACTACATTAGTAGTGGCGATTGGTAGAGGCGACTTGCGTCGTTGTTGCAACTGCTGCAGTCGTTGTCGCAGTGATTGGAATTGCCGCTACAAGGAGGTGCTTTGCCAACGGCGCTGCCCATACAGGGCTGTAAAATGGTTGGATGGTTAGCTAGCGGGCTGTTTGGGAATCTAGCATAACCCAACTTCGTCTGCAAAGTAATCACACTCAGGCACTAGGTCACCCCAGTCACTGCAACACTTTCACGTGTGGACGCCATAAAAGGCACCTCCTCGGATAGGTCGTCGATGCGTGGAACCGCTACAGCTTCGCCTTCCCTCCTTGCTACTGCCACCGTAGACAATGATAGATGTTGATGACTTTTTAATTTGCCTATGATGACGTTGTGGTAGTGCCTATCACAATCCTCCATCTTGAGAGGGTGACTGTTTTAAAGTTCTAAGTTTGTGCAAGGTGCGAATTCGCCCTCAAAGCAGCTCACCGATGCCTCCATGCTCATCGCATAGGACGTAAAGGAAAATCATTCTTCTTAATTTTTCTTAGCGAATAAGGCCTCACTAGCCTCAATCTCGCCAAACTAAACTGTCCCCCTGTCCACCAAACCACCAAAGCACAAATTTCCAGCATAACAAGCTAGTACGTAAAGTGCTGTCCTCCGACATCAAAATATTCGTTCCGTTTCATTGCAAGTGCCATTGAAAAAGGAAACTGAAAGATGGCACATCTCGGAAATGCGGAAGTCAGAAGCAGGTAATGTCACGTCGCTTCACTGCCACTTCTGTCCTCAGTCACCCAGCCTCGGCCTAATTGTTGTCGGGTGGTGGAGCACGATTCTAACTGCGATTGCTTCAAGAGGACAATTTTCCATTCTTAAAAAGCAAAATAAATGACATCAACAATTCACCTCATTCTCTGCAAAGATTTGATGGATGTTAAGTAGAAGAGATGAATGCAGCCTGATGACTGTGTCCTCTTTGTCTCTACCGCACAATATGAGCCAAATCTTCACGAGAAATGGGGAAAATGTTCTACATTATTTTGCGCTTTGATATGGAAATTTGCCTATGGGGCAGAACAGAACTGGCGTCTTTTATCGTACTGACTCGGCATTCCATTAGTTTGGAAAGTAGTAGTGAGAAGCCGAAATAGCAAACTCACTGACCTCCAATCGACTGGCGGTTCACACCGACTCCATTTTGAAGTACCATCCAACCCATTTAAAAGCTTTCTGTCGCTCATAGCATTTTCTGTTTAGGTTGACACAGTTTACTAAGTTTTCTTTCTTTTCAACCCCATCACAGCATCAGACGGCCTCCTTTTTACACGTCGATGCAATCAGCTCCGTTTCAAGTGGCTATCCAATGCTGCATTTGGATCTTGGTTATTGCTGCCTCAATGAGAACCAGACCCCTTCACGTGGTTTTAGAAATTCTTGAGGCCGGTGCAGCACAGATCAAAGTAGCGGGAAGAGAACAAAAGTTGTCCGTGCCAAATCAGCCATCATTGGCATTCCTGGCTTTAAACTTTGCATCAAGATGATTGCAAAGCCAATGGTCAGAGGAGATCCTTGAGCAACGAACGCTAGTACAAGTTCACGCCTCCATCCAAATCGTCGTCAAGGGATAGTGCTGAAGTTCCCACTGCTGCGTGGCCGTCACTGCAGAGTTGCTATGTGTATGCGCTTGACTAAGTAGTCCTCAGTGTTAGGTAAGAGGCGTTTGCCGAACACGCTTCTTGCTGCGGAACCGTCATCATCAGCTTCCGTCGAGGGAGTAAAGCACTCTCTGAATCAAAATGACCCTCATCACACTGACTCGTTCATTACATCACCATTGAGGAGTGCTCGGTAACTGTTTTCAACCCACACTTAAGAAAAAGATAACAGCCAAGGAGAAGAAGATTAGCAAAGAATCTGTGACACCTTGCAATAGATCGGGTGGAGGAGGGGCTTGAATCAAGGACCAAAACCTAGCTTCTCAAGCAAGTACATTTAGCTGCTAAGCTGATCAAATGACTAGCAGGCACAAAAAGACGTCACGCAGAAGAATTTGCCATTCGGCATTGTCATTAGGTCACCGCAACGTCAGAAGTGCCATGAGGTTGACTCGTCGATTGTTGCAGAGGAGAGGACATGGCACTATAGCAGAGAAAGTACCAATGTCTGACAACCCTAGCAAACTACTAAGGGGTAATGTCCGCCTAGGCTAACTTTAAGCATCACTTCTTTGAGTAACGAATCACCTCTTGCTGCGGGATAAAATACAAGGCCAAATATCCGCTCTGCTTCTTGCCTGCCCTGAGACGCATGCCTGAGTAATCATGGGGGAGTATCAGCGTCTGCAACACTAAAGCAAGCACAGTCGACTTGTACAGGAGGGCGAAGAGGATTCGCTAACCACACCTCGTGGCGATAAAATGACGATATACCTCCTCTTCTTTTAGGCTCTGGCACCTGCGCTGCCTAAAAGACATTGTGCAATAGTCAAGACACTGGCTGGTACTAAGGGGGATCTGCCTGAGGGAAATCTGAACCTTCCCAGCCAATGAGTCGGTCTTGTCAAGAGCACTAAGAACGCGCACATTAGTTGTGCGGAAAGGAAACGCGTGACTTGACACTGCAACTTTGCATTACATGCATATTGCTAGCGCCTTGTCGTGTTGCAATGTTTGTGCTGATGCTGCGTAAAAGAGCTGTTGAAAGGTCTTCCATTTGGTGCAGAGAAGCCTAGAGGCTAATTTGACATCGGTTGACATAGGGGACAAGAAAAGTGAATAACAAGTCCAGTTAATTAAGCGTCACATCTACTCACGACTGTTTTTACATTAGGAGGAGAATTAGAGGAGGAACATGGATCACCTCTATCTCAACCATCTCGAATGAGACGCAAAAATGCGCTTTCTGTCAACCAAATGTGTGTCAGTGACAGTGGACAAAATAGGAGGCTAAACCAATCCTTAAGATTAGTAGAATGTAGAAATTAACTGAATAAGCACAAAAAAGAGACAGTAAGTGGTTCGGAGCCAATTGCATCAACCGCCCCTTTTCTCCCCATTCCCCTTCTCCTTACCTCATAGCATGTTGCTCATTCAAGTAGAGCCCAATGCAACACCAAATGTCTTTGTTCACCCTTTATTTGAGCAAAATTAGGCAGGAAGCGAAATGAAATTGTCAGTGACTAAGGAGAGACGTATACTAACACCACCTGATGAACATGTAGCCACAGTCACACCCAATAGTCATTTCGTCGAAGCCATGGCTGGTCTACCTGTCTTGATGTCCTCACATCAAGATTGGCAATACTGACCATCTTGAGACCACAATTCATCCACACAACAGGGTGGCAAAGAGGCAGCCAAATCGCGAATGACGAATGACACAAATGTCTGTAGGCTCGTTGAGAGAGAGTTAAGTGCGTTTGTCCTGAGGTAGTTTAAAGCCACAAGGTACACGGATCGCAACGATTTAGAGATTAGCACATTCGGCTTCATCGTGATCTAGAGAAAATTCACGCACTCGCGTCCTACATTTTACCAACTCACCATCAACTCACGAGGCATCATTCCCGGTCACGTGGACGACATTTAAAATGAAAAACCATTGCGAGATGAGTTGAACCACCATGGGAACGCATTTAGAAACTGGATTTACTTCAAATCGAAAATTCTTCCGCCAATTTCACATGGATGCATTAGCAGAACGGTGATGCAACTTATTTCATGTAAAACCAAAATGTCGTGGGTATACCTTTCCGTTTTCAGATTAATTTGCATGATGAGTGTCACATTATAAGTTGTTTGGGCAAAATTAAACAAGAACTCCTAAAAGTGCGTTAGGTTTCCAAAGCAAAATATTTTCCTGATTCCGCCTGTTACCTAAGGTTTAACAGTTGCCATTAACATTGAGAAGTGGCAGATGCGTTACGGAGCATGCGAGTCTACTCGTGCTCCTCATTTGCTCTGAGGTACAAAGAAACCCGTCTTTCTAAGGTCGTGCGCAAATCTCTACTGGGCTAAAGTGTGGGGTGTCGTTAAGTGAGACCATCAGGAGAAATGGGAAGGCTTAAAAACTGAAGAACGTAGTTAGTGAATGGGGTGTGAAGGAGATGGTAGTCGGCTACTTCCCGTGGTGTCACCGCACCATCACTTCATCGCTATGTCCATGCAAATTCATCAAATTGCTTATCAACAATGTCTATTCAGTGAGTTATGAGGAGAGCGTGCAGTCCTGTGTTCACAGGTTAGGGTATGTAAAGCTGCTGGGTCGCCTACTGTAATTTCCTTTATGCTGGCATTAAATAATGTGCTTATCATAATCTGTGCTTCATCGACTACAGCACAACTTAGACCATGTTGGGCCTTGCTCTCCCAATTTTCCACATGATTCCCTCGAAGGCATCGAAAGGAGTCATTAATGCAACTTCTGCCATCTTCACAACGTTATGAGACACTATTCAACCAAGTGCAGTCCCAACACAACCGATGAATCAAAAAAAGAGAGGAAATACAAGCAGCTTGTGTCGAGTTTCTTTTTAGGATCCGTTTATGTGCCCCTACAATGTGTGACGCATGGAGGGGTCGCGAGTCGATCGGTTTTATCAAAATCTATGAACCAAATTTAAAAACGAAGCTTTCACCTATTTCTTGCCCTAAGGTGCCCATCAGGATGCATTCGCCACCAGGAGCCTAAGCTCATTCGGCATTGAGTTTTGTGCAGTGCAGTAGTCTCTACTACTTAAATGGATTTCAGTACGCCCCACGCAGATAGGTAGGCAGGTGGTTGAGAATTCGGTATTCCACTCAGCATGTCACACGACTGTCCTCTCATTCTGGCTTTTTTATTCCCGTCCCTTAACGAACCCTTAAATCATGTAACTGACTTAACTTTCTTCCTCAAAACGAGTAGGTTGAGAGCAGACAGGCCCTTTAAAGCCGAACTATCACTTCAGTGCTGATAAGAAACTTGTCTGTGTTCAAGGGACAAAGGAGGAAGGAGGAGTAAAAAGCTGAGATGGCACTCCCACCGATCTCTTACCAGCGGGTGGTTCACATCAAATGCAAACACTATTAAAGGGCTGGGTTACGCTTAACCAAGGTAACTTTATTCATTTTAACTAAAACATGGTACTTGTCAATGTGTGCTGATGCTAAAGATGGAGTTGAGCCTGCCAAGCATAAGTTGACTGCACCGCAATAGTCCAGCAATGAAACGCTCACATAAGTAAAATGGTATATAAGACAATTCGTTGTCCGACAATGCCACTATGTCCCTAAAATGTAAGAATTGTAACGCGGCTGTCTCAACACTTAGGGAAGTTAAAGCTGGAGAGTTGAGTCGGTGTTTAGGGGCGCGTAGCGGAATCGTCATCATCTACCCTCAAGGAAGAAGTGTACTCTAATCCACCATAATCCGCATTACTCTTCCTCATTCATGGCATCACCAATGGAGAGTGCTCAATATCTGTTCTCACTCTACTCATTCTAAGGAAATAAATGTAATGTTTGTTAATCAGTGATCCGGCCGTTAAGTAGTTTGTGAATCGACGAAATTTACTCGAGTAGGGATTAGCAGTGGAGGGAATTCTGAGGACCATTTTTTATTCCTGCCAACATTCGATTTTATGAATGCCCTGAATGCAACAGTTAATCACAGTATCCTCTTGTCATTAAATCCCTCTATCAGTAGATCGACGATCATCCAGAGACCTAGCCTGTGCCATGCTTCTGACAACATGCGCGACCAACTCGACGTGTCAACTAGATAGGACATTCGTGTGATATGCTGGGCGGATTTCCGAACTCTCAACCACCAATTTACCTACCTGCGCAGGGCGTACTGACCACAAGACCAAGCCATGGCACCCGCTGACCGAAGCATGGGGTTCTGGTCGTGCGTTGTCAAATAAAGGGTAATCGCACCAGCTTCCTTTTTTTTTGTCAAGCAGCTGAGGTTCATTTTGCGAAATGACAAGTTAAGGCACGAGCAAAGGGTGAGCTAAGGTTACAGAATGCTATTGCTGCCAAGTGTCAATGGACATTGGCATTAGCATTGCCAACCCTCAAAAACGTTGCAACGCTGAAGTGGACCAGTTGGTGACACGCATCTTTCGATCTCTTCCTTCCCCTTTCTCCCATTTATTATCCTGTTGGGAAAGCTTTGCGATACGCAGTGATAAGTGAGTCAAGGCATTGGGGATGGGAGTAAGGAGGTGTGTTACAAAACCACTCTTCATTGTGAGCTACGCGTTCACTCATGACATTAGCAAGCAGCGCGGCTTTGTGCTTAGGCAACTAACATGAGAGACTGGGTACGGTGCGTGGGTGATGCGCGACAGCGACAGAACAGAAAACCTGTAACTCTCAAAGCACTTCTTCCATGAGACAATATGATAGACAAATTGAATGAGGTGCTGTGTCGGTGTATGGAATTGCCATGAATTTTGCGCTGCGCTGCAACATACAACATACTCTTTCATCTACTTATTTTAGTACGCGCTGGCTACATCCACAAAGCCGTTTCTTAATCCTCTCATCTAATTTGCAAACTTTAACAGCAAAAGCGGTACTTCGTAAAGCCACTAAAGCACCTCGAATAAAGCGACAGAATACTCACCTTTACTATCCATGCCTGCCCCTATTCCTCCCTCACTGCCTTCTCGTCCTGACAATGCTCGATCCTCATTTATCTGGTGCCACTTCACCAGTGCACATTCATCTTTATGTACTTGCCCATAATGACTGCAATGTTGCGAGTCGGGTCGAACATGTGGTCCAATCATACTGCCTGGTGGCTACTACACCTTAGTTAGTTGATTATTTGACCTACATTGTCACCCACACTCCTACCCAGAAGTCTTTCATTAGTCACTTAGCCTAGAAAGTCGTCTTAAACTTAGGTCAGAGATCCAATTTTACACCATTTTACCTGCAAATCGATCTTGATTCCAGTGCAGGGGTCTGATGACTGCATTATGGTCAAAAGAATGGCAGTAAGAACGGCGTTTACAAACTGCTCTACAATGTGGAACATGCGGTCACTGCACTTGCTTGCTTTGGACTCAGAGTCCGGCAGGTCATCTGCAATTCCAATGATTGCACTTCTCATTCTTCTCATCCCTCACAAGTACTAAAGCGTCGGCAATACTGACACCTCGGAAAACCATTAAGGCGCCTCATATGCAGCGACGAAGCGTCATTCACCTTCCTCATCCACACACACCTACTATTCGCCCATCTCCTCCTCACATTCTTCTATTCTCCTTCACCTGGTGCTGCATAGCGTAGAGACTTCGCCCGTGTGCATTCCCTCGACAGAGTACAAGGGGTGAATCAAGTTTACTCTTTCACTCGACCATCTTCCCCTCTTCGTCTCTCCAACATAACCCAGCTCAAACCTCAATTTATGAAAAAGACAAATTGTGAACATCATTTATATTATTTCTATTTGCTTTGCTTCTCCATGTGCCCATCCAGATCGTTGTCAAGGGCTGATGCCGAAGATTTGACTGACGCCTCATCGTCATTGTCGCTATGACTGATGCCAATGTGAGGAAAGAGAGATGCATCCCACTACACTGGAGCAATCGCAGCATCGATTCGTTAAAATAAGGAGTTCTTTTAGTTAAACTAGAGGTGTTGGTGAGCATGGATCTCTCTTTGGAATCGTTCTCATCTATCATGAAAAAAGAAATTTGCTTTGGAACCGAGGACAACCCTTGCCAGTTTGTCCTGTCCATTGTATTACCAACGATAGAGGATCCTACCAACCTGCACCCCCCTTACTCGGTTCCAAGAAAGCGATAGTCAAGGGGAATAGCAGGTAGCACGCACATGCCTACTCAAAGCTGGTAGACTGTGCAGACATTGCCTATTCCGTGAATGGACCACAATTGTGTGCAAAACAGAGACACCATGATCGCATACAGTCTTGATCCTCACTGGCTTAGGTCCAGCTTCCACGATGAGTGAGGCTGCTGTCTTTTGTGCAACTTGTAGCTGCGATGTTAGCAGCAGTGTACCGACATATCGGCGCAGGTGCGCGTAAATAAGTTCAACGTTCATTTCTTTCCACTTGACCTTCGTTGTCTTCAAAGCAGTAGCTTAAGTGCAAGTTAGTGCGATCCTCTTTCATTGGCGACCATATGAACGAGGTAGTGATGAGGATCAACCACCGCCCCATCCAATAACGAGGATGCATCTCTCAGCCTCCTCGGCATGTCGACACACTTGCTACATGTATACATATATATATGCTTGACTAAGCAGAACCATCATCATCATCCGTCCTCGAGGGAGAGGTGGACTCTCTCAGTCGGCATGGCACTCATCACTCAGCCTCGTTTATTGCATCACCAATGCAAAGTGCCACCTACCCACTCTCACTCAACTCCTTGGAAAAACTTGAGAGCCAGGGACAAACGATTAGTGAGGAGCCTGTGACATATTGCAGTGAATTGATTGGAGGTCGAGATTGAATAAAGGACCCCAATCTAGCCACGCGAGTGAGGACGTCCGTCAAATAAGCTGAGTGAATGACAGGTAGGCACAGAGAGCTGTCTCGCGGACGGATTCGTTGTTCAACCTAATTGTCAAGGGACCGAAATGTCAGAAATGCCATGTGGCTGACTCATCGAGAAGTGCCAACGCCTGATCGTTGAAGTCAAGTATGAGTTATGCGCATAGGAATGGGAAAAGGGCCAGCTAACCACATCGCACTAGAATGACGTTAGGAGTTAGCTTCCCTTCTCATAGGCTCTGGCATCTGCATTGTCTGAAGAACACGTTACAATAGGGAAGATGCAATAGTCACTGCACTGGCTGACTCAGATAAGGTGTTGTTTGAGAGTGATCTGGACCTCCTCGGCCGGCCTTGTCCCGTTGCACTGCTATTGCTGATGCTACGTGAAAGGGCTGTCGAAAGGTTCGCTGTTCAGTGCAGAGATATATGAGGGTCATTGTTGGCACTGACTAGTGGGGAAAGAGAAAAAGTGATCAACAAGTCTAATTAGAGATGTGCCACATCGAAATGAGAATCTGAAAGTAGAGAAAAGAATTTGATTTCCTCTAGAGGCAAGTGACCATCGAAGAATGACATTGGCTATGCTCAAGGTCATTCCATAACGCCCAGGTGTGAATGAACGTCACTGGCTAGTCTCGAGGTTATTAAGTCGCTACCCACTCAACGGTCCCCCCCACCGGAAGGAAGACGAAAGGAAGGGGAGGAAGGCATATACATATGTAATTGTAAGTCTATGATGATAATCTATCACTCAACCTCTGCAACATGCACTGCCCCATAGAGAATAAGTGCTTGCCAATTTACCGATCCTCATTCCTCCTTGCCATAGTCCGCCTGCCTGCCTCGTGTGCACACACACACGTTGCATGGCCTAAACAATTTAAGATTTTGATGCACCTGCCTTGAACAGGCAACAATATTGTACACAGAGACGACTGTCCACGATAGGCAAGTTTCATTCGCTGGCCTATTTCGTCATGTGTTGGCGGTAATCTGACCTCTCTTTACACGATTTACCACACTCAAAATATAGTAAATATAGGATGCACAAGACAATTGCTTTGTGCCAAATCGTGGGTCATTCAGGCATGAGCGGGGCCGCATATTCGAGTAAGTCACCTGTTGCAGGTAGTAGCTCCATTCGATATTCCCACCTGGATTCTTACAGGTAGGAGTAGTTATTAAGAGCTTGCCAACTTCCTAAACTGGTACGATTCTTTGATTAGATTTCAGTAAGGCGCGGTAATGTTCTGGCCAATCAGGCAACTACCTGACAAATGCATTGTTTGTGGCTAGATGTGTAGCTCGAAACAGTAGCGCCCCTCACTGAGGATTTGTGGGCGCACCCAGCATCACAGCGTTGTCTTTCATTCCCTCCCACGATGAGTATCATTGCGGTTCAGTGATTTCCGAGTACCCACCTCACAGGGGTAAACGCCCTTCAGTGTCGATGAAGACGAATGCAAATGCTAACATCTTTAATCCGTTGCCATTTAACACTTGTTTACAGCAGTTGCACTGTTTAGTGGAAGTAAAAGCATTGCATGGATGGATGATTGTCTACCTAACCATACTCCTTGTTTAATGAAATCTGCAATAGAAAATAAACAGCCTTTTTAGTGAACACAGATAGGGAGCTGCACTGTCCATATTAGCTGAGGCGCTTAGTGACTGGTTGTGCGGACCTACGAGAAAAGTCACGAAAGCGTAGCCAGTCAAGAAGGCTAGTAGAGTTACAATGGCCAAAGCAGCGCAGGCCGAGGCACCGCCAGTCATGGTTACTGCAGCAGAAGTCTAAGCAGGTCTGCTGGTCGTTGAGGGGCTTCTTCCAGTCGTGACAGACGCTTTCTCCTTCCCTATCCCATACAATCATAAATTTTCCCCATTATAATAGCAATAATTATTGTCGAATTCTACACGTCAAATAACTGGTAACTGCTCACATTGAGGAGCATCTGCCTAACTCTCCGCAGTAGTTTGTTTAGTGCCAGACAGTGCTACTACTAATGAGTCAGCGAACCTTAATTAGTGGTAGTGGTAATAATACATAGACAGCATTGCCAAATTGATTCTAGTAGATCTCGTTAGTCCTAAGCAGTAGTGGTGGTTCAGCTTTCAGCAAAACGAGCATAGAGGAATCATCTCCCTCCAAAGCTGGTGTAGGCACTACGGTGTCCTCTGTCGTCAGATTCTCTCCCATCAATACATGCACAAACGGTGATAGGAATGGTTTGATTTGGCTTTAGATTATAAGAGGTGAAACTCGTCATCAAAGGGAGATAATGCTGCTTCCATACCTCAGTGTCAAATGCGTGAGCAATAAAGTAGGCAAGAATACACGCGCTGAATCCCGGTGGGATGTTCCAGTTCACACACACGCATTGAGGAACGAGTGTGTAATGCTGTGCTTGTTTAACTGCCGGTTTCGGCTACCCTGACTTAGGAGGCCATGTTGCCCTAGTCGCGTGGGCTGGCCTCTGGGCCATGCCAGCATCCCTGTGTCCTCTGTTTATTGAATATGCATATTCTGCCCTAGTAATGCGCCTTCTTTTGCTTTCAAGGAAATCTCAGGACGTTGCAAAGTGCTTCATTTCCCGCATTCTGAAGAGAACTAAGACTTTCACAAATTAAATTTTAATAACTTGTCATTGGCTCCAGCGTCTCATTTACACAATTACGTATGTGCCTCTACGGGGCAGAAAGAACTCACGAGGATTGTGTTTTTACTTAAAAGGGGCTAGTTTGGGTGATGTCGGATAAAGTCTTATTAAAAATCGTAAAAGAATAGAAAAATGTTTATTCAAGTAGCTTTGCGCTTATCAAACTTAGCTTTTTTTCTACGTTATTGAATAGGCAATAGTCAGGACAATCCTTTGCGACGTAAGGTAACGTAGTATTTGATGCAAAATCGTTCCCAGACCTTATTTGTCATGGATTTGGTTGCCCTGTCGAATTGCAACAATGATATTAGGTGTTTGTTGTGAGATTAGAACTAAGATGATTTGACGCAGACCCCAAAACGCCGATCCAGGTATCCCATAAGGCGACCGTAAATCTCTTCTCGGCTAAACACCATCTGATTCGTTGGTCAATAGCCAAAGGAAAGTAACGAGTTTTAGGAGGTTTTTATGTCCACAAACCAGCCTACATAGCTGCAAGCAACATCGGATTTATGTCAGAAAAAGTCTAATTACACGTTCCGTTTCTTTTAAATGGTCAGATTTCTTGTTGACTGTGAAAAGACTTCTGGATTATCTGACTGGCTGAGTGATAGCCAATGGAAAAATTGTAGGATAGACCTGTCATAAGAATAGTTATTTTTATTTTTTGCACAGTAGCCCGATTGATTAGAAAAGGAGTGTCAGATGGTCACATAAGAACATTAAGATTCTGAGTTGTAGAAGACCTTTGTCCAGAATTCTGGACTCGCTCTCATGCATGTATGTTCTAATGAACTTGTAACCAAGGTTCTACTCATTCCAGTTACATAGTGACATTTCTCAGCTGTCCTTTCGGAGACGGTCTTAGTGGCGATAAGCTGGCTCCATCTTCGCGGTCGATATTACCTCGGAGCGCCTAATTTAATTGCATCAATTACGCTTGTTTAACCGGCCATGATTTTGACGCACTTCCAGAGATTGTTGTGGGCACTTTCGGTCAGCAGTTGCTCCTCCATGGTTAAACTGGCGACCCCCGTTCGTCGACCGACAGTTCTTACACGTGGGTTGGTGATTTCTTTTGACGACCCACAATAGAGCACCTGCAGAGGTACCAACTCACACCAAATGGTGGAGAATGAGTGGAAGAGAACAGACGCACAAACAACTGTTTATGCCTGATGCACCGCCTCAAAGGAGCAATGGATAATATTTTCATTGGTGCCATCAGACAAGAGCTCTACTGCGTCAGCCCATGTCACCAGTCAAGTTGTTCACAACTTCTTGGATGTGTGAATCGGGCAGGCACGAATTAATAAATCAGGAATGGGTAAGTAAATGATCACTGAAAGGAGGGAAAGGATGTATGAATCATCAGTTGGTTGATTGTTCAACTGTAGCATTGGACTTCCGTGCTTTCCACCTCGTTCTAGCCAGACGTGGAGTTGCGATCTCGGCTATTTTACTGCCATCTCCCAATCACGACCTTGGCACACACCTTCTTCCCCATCTACATCCATGCGCCTACCTTGACGTGAATTACAAAACCATCTTTTACTTTTGTGTGTTTAAATGAATAACTTGCACTTATTCTGAAGGTGGTCGCAAAATTGTTGGAGAAGGGAGTAATTTGGCACGGATGTTGTAGTGTACGTGAGTGTAAGCGTGACTGAGCCACTAAGCCTTAGTTTTAGTGTTCTGTTAACGCTACTGATGTCCACATAAGTAGTGCTCGTCGTCGTCACAATGATGCTCAACCTGACAGTGGTAGTGCACAACGCCGACGCTGGCACATTGGAAATGTGGTGGCAGCGGCGAGTGTTGTATGAGGGAGGTTCTTCACAATCGTGGTCCGCTGTGGACTTCCTCTTTGGCAGTCTGCATCAGTTGTCAAGGGCAAAGCCTGGCACCTCGATGAGAGGATTGCCGCTTTCTTCCTCCTTCTCCCCCGTCGGCCGATTGATGGTTCCAACTGCGCGCCTTTTACAATTCTCGCATTATGCCCTATTTGAAGGACTCTTCTTATCTCAATCGCTGTCAGACACTTCCACCACCTGTGACACCACGTGTCTTGGGTCGAATTTATTGCTCAAGTGTGGTATGCCAGTTCGTGAGGGTTGTTCCTTCTTTCTTGCTTGCTTTATGGCGCCTGGTTACATCACCTCCTGTGACGATCAGATTGATTGAGTTTGGAGGGAGGGAAGAAAGAAGGGAGGGATTGGAATGCTAGATCTCACTGGCGGTCGGGAAAGCGCAGTAGACCAAAGACATTGGACAAGGGAGGAAAGATTCTCCACTTCACTCACACAATCAGAGGGCAAGACAATGTGGGACGACAGTACCTCGCAGAAGATGGCCATAAGGGCTGATGATTTACTTTAAAATGAAAATCTAGAAACCTAATTGACCAAACAACCACATTCTTACTCAGGGTGAGTCCAAAACGCCACCTACTTATAAGCACAAGTGGAAAGGTGCAGCTGATGACTTACGCCAGACGCAGACCATCTCGTAAGTCCACGGCGAGATTTTTGACGGTGAAATGGAACGCATCGAGATGTTTTTGGACAACAGAGAGATCTGCGCCGAGGAAGGCTAAACTGCGAGCCAGGTTTGTTCCCCGTGAGAGGTAGACGCAGCCGAGACTTCAGCACACTTCCACTCAAGACTACAATGTGCGTAACTGCCACCTACTGACATCGGGTTCGATTAAAGTCGTGTGCAGACCCAGGATCGTGCGAGTAAACAGCATTCAAGGTGCCAGCAACTGTATATATGCACGTGCCACTTAGTCGATGATGTTCGAAAGTGGACAGGTGATGCGCCTCTCAGTCACCTGCGTGTGGGCCCTTGAGCCAGCGGTGCTAATCCATTAAATGTTGTACCGTGGAAGCATGCATCGTCATCCAGTAGAACCAGTCAGAGAAAATGAATTTACTTTGCAACCCTGTGAATGACTACGTGGATGCACAACTAGCCTTCTGTACAAGTAGCACCAGAGACCTGCGTGGTTCCAGCAAAACATGCGAGAAAGGCATTCTTTGCAGAGTGGTTCTGAGCATACGGCAAATGGCCGAAATTGAGGACAACGCAGCACTAACAGTCTCCATTCCTCCACAGGTTTTTAATATAATCTACAGTATCCAATGGCAGCGCAGTGTCCCTAGCCTACTCCTAAATATCCAACACATCCTGCATATTAGGGAGAAAGGAAGGAAGGCGCCTCTACTAATTTCAACAGTAGCAATGGTTTTGTATTGCCAATGGTAGCAGAAATAATAATAAATAAAGTATTCACATTACTATATGGAGCAGCAGCAGCAGTGTTGGCCGCAGAGGACAGGGGAAGGCAAAAGGGCAGGAGGGAGAAAAAAAGGGGAGGGGAGAGGAACAAATTCACGTGTGGTCTTCTGCACACAAGGGAGGGTACTTCCAACCACCTCTTCCAAACATCCCATGTCCTCCACGACATCGGGCAGAGCATGGGATGGCGGGTGAGTTGGTTGGTGGGTAAGTGTGAGTCAGTAAACAACGCCTCAATACTGCCCATTGAAGCCATAGATCGTTGAGAGGGGATCCATCCCCAGCACTACCACCACCACCACCACCGCCCGTACGGGCCCACAATTGGTTCCAGCATTCACCTCAATGTGTCCACGGGGCCACACCGTGACACATTCATGCCACTTGGCTCGCTACAAGTGCAAAAGACGCCATTTCCAACACTTCAAACACACCACTACTTTCCCATCCTCTTCCACATCTGCCCAACACCCAAAAGGGAGGCTCATTCCAACCAAATCTACGTCCCCACCACTACCCTTTGTAAGTCCGCATGTACGAACACAAAATATTGTTTCATGTATAACATTTCCATCCTACCACTTTTGCACAATTCTAACCACTTTTTCTACAAGAAATCCAATTTAGAAAATCGAGGCTACAGCATTACTTAAGCACTGATTGTAATCAGAGCCACCTTCGTCACACACTCGGGTGGAGCCGAATCAGACACTATTTCACATTTCTGCCAGAAAATTTGTTTCCTCCACTGCTATAGTCACAACTTTTCGAATGTACCAGACCAGTATCTGAAACAGTCCTCATCAACGACTATTAAATTTGCACATTTCAAAGCATCGTCCCTTACTACTGCGAAGGACCGACTCAAACGCTGTGAACAACACCTAATCGCCACACTTCCTCATCCAACGACTTTTAAAGTGAAGGCGACAGTCTTTAAAAGCGCCTACCGATCCGCATTTTCTAATGCCAAGTTAGGCTTTCGCATAAGTGAGGAACTGGCGTCCTCTCCGTGATTACAGTTGGTAAGATTCAAATTTACACCCTCAAATGCCTTTAAGCCTTTCCAACAATCAGTTTAACTGCAAATACTGACTACTGCTAGTACTTTAAGGCTGCAAAATACATTTCCATCTTTTCCTCCACCACTTTCTACGTTTTCAGGATACAAGGAACCTGACAACTTCAAAAACAACACTTTACCAGCCGTGTTTTCGCGCAGAAAAAACCCATATTGTGAATAAACACTGAGAGAACCTGCTACAAGCACATCGCCGTTGGTTTGGTTTTGTTTGCCTGCATAAGTCAAGACAGTTTTTGCATTTCAATGAGCAAGTTAACTGCATAGAGGCTTTACATAAATCCAAGAAAGGCACGAAACATGATATGGATGATTCACTTGTACACCTACACAAAACAAATTATCCGCAATAAGTCTGTAATAACTTGAAGCTCTTGTGTCGTCACGTGTTGCAGAAAGGCGAGACGCCATTAATAACAGCCAGTGAGTGTAAAGGACTTACGAAACTGCTGTTCGATGGGAATGGTTGGATGAAGGAACGAATGTCCTCACCCGTGATGTTCACGTATACGCAGTAACAGCAATGGCACCAGCGGCATTAGCAAAAGCAGGGCATCAGAGGAGGTTGAGTCGGTACAACCACATCCACCGACCGTCGATGTGCCGTGGAGTACCCACCATCTCCCCATCCTCCAGGCATTCCGCAAACATTGCACCTGAAACATTGCGAAAGCGCTCTAAGATGACAACGGTTCCCTACCCTCCTTCTGAGAGCAAAGCACAGGTTAGCAAGGGCACACCCAATCTCTATGCCGACACGAGGGTCCACGACGAATCCACCCAGGCGCCATGCCACCCCAACCCCGATAGTCATTAGTCCAGGTGAGGTCGGAAACCACCTCAGCTTTCTACCCCCGATGCTCCTCACACCGCGCTTCCCACTGCCTCCTTTTCAACTCCTTTTCCATTCATTCTCACGCCTAACACTAAGTCGCAATAGTTGTGGTAGTAGCACAACACCCGCCCCCCTCTCCTCCACCAATAGTTCGCGCCCAACACACCCAACAGTGGAGACCTACTCACTTACCGCCTCTAAACTGATGCACCACTACTCATCAACTATACAGTCAGCAACAAATTAACCTCCGCCCTCCCTCAGCAAAAACATTTCCGCACCTCTGAAAGCAAAATATGCCGCAATTGCCACCAGTGAACTCTGGCCCATAGCACCTCCATTCGTTGTCGTTGTCGTAAGAGAACGTCTCCTTCACTCTTTCACACACCCACAGCACAGCTCCCCCAGCCTCTCCCCTCCTTCTCCTCCACCCAGCCACCCATGCCCGCGAAGACAAAGAGACGGAGACACAATAGCAGTAGTAGACCCTGTCGTCCATGCCAACAGTCGCATCACACAACCCAGACAGGGACGACCCCGCCGCCACCGCGAATCACTCCAACATCTTGCAGTGCCTACCATTCCACAAACTCATCACATGTTACTTCACCATCACAACCACCAAGGTAAGTTTGTAGCATCTGAAAAGGAAAAAACCAAACAATGGAAAGACCCATGTGTGAGGCTTCAATGCGCTGCAAGGCTGACATTCACAAACATAACTACTGATAGGAAAACAAGAAACGCACAATTAAACATGCAAACACTTAAGACTGCTACCAGGTACAGTCTGCGTAGTGATGCCCAAGCTTCCCACTAGCCACTTCTTCTTCCTCCGCTCCTACCGCTGCTGCGTCTACCTCACTCAGAGACACCAACTTATGCTGTCAAAGCTGAGCAACCTACCATTAAGCCATCACCGACGCCCTCTACACAAAATGTTTCACAGCAAGAATCACATCAACACAACAAACAACCCAGGCAAAAAAGAAAGCAATTCCCACCCAGCATATGAACGCACATTAATTTCACCGCTGCACACAACAAAGGACAGCAACAACTCATTCAGCACAATCCGATCTTACCTGAGAAATATGCGAAGTGATAGCGAAGGCGAGATTCACACCCATTACTACTGCTGCAGCCTCATCTTCATCTTCTTCTGTGTCTATTCTACCACGAAAACGAGCTAAAAAATGCACGATAACATTTGTAAATATAGTAAAATACTTATTAGCAAGAAAATAATAATGATTAGTTGCCACATCCTTAGCAACGTTAGAACTCCTCCCAACAAAATTTATCGCCATTAGAAAGCAAACAAATTACAAGTTGCCAAAAAACAATATTAACTTATCACTCGAGGTGTCATATAGCGAAAAGTGTACGTGAGTAGGCATCGTAGTTGGAAAACAAAACGTCCTAACAGCCACATTATGAGACTTTTTCGTTTACTTTACCCAAGTCACAAGTCCCTTTATCAAATTGGACCTCACTCATCAAAACTCATTCTTACTAAAATAACAAACTCCTTAAAAACAGCCAAAGCAATCGTACTCAAACCAAAGAAGTGTTTTGCAGCAAAAAATGCAACGCGATTAGGCAGTGCAAATAGAAAACAAAAAGTCGTGACAGCAACTGCAGCTATTTATGAGACGGTTGGTCTAACAAATAAACTGGTCAAGAAGGCAAAAGCATACATCGACACACATTCACAAACTGGGTGCTTAATTGCAAGAAAGCACCAAACAATTAGGTGCCAAGCACTTGGTAGGGTTTTAGCACCTCTCCACAAAATCACGCCTCATTACTCAAATCCAAACGTCAGTAAAACACAAACAACCTAAAGGTGCTACAACAGTCAAAATTTGTATCTACATAGCGAAACATGCACGTGAGGAGACCTTGCAGTTGACAAATCACCGTCAACAATCACACTGAGAGGCCTTTGCGGCTACTCTAACAAGTATGTGTAGAAAAGGAAGCAAATCGGAATTTAAAGCACCTCACAACAATTAAATAACTGAAAACAATAAAGAGATACTCGATACCTACCGGGTTGCCGACACTAGGCGGCGGATAAAGGCGCATTAATCCAGAAAAATTATCCCAGTAAACGCGCACCACTTACGCAAGTCGCGCACAAATCCGGTTAATCAGTTCAAAGTTTGTCAGGTAAAACAAACAAGCTTTGAATTTTTATGTATCTTTGATAAGACCATAATTACGACAAATACTATCAGTTTCGACTATTGCGTATAATTATTGTAGCGAACGTACTAATAGCTATTTGCAATTTACTTCAGTAAAATGAATACGTAACAGCGATATTGCAATGTTTGTCAGCAAATCGTAAAAGCAATTCAAATCACAGCTAGCCATGTCATTTTATCAACTAGTTGTACGCTCTAATTTACTTTAAGCATGTGTTTTGTAGCAAAGTTCATATTCAAAGCGAATAGACGCGTTGCTCAATTGGAGCAATGGATTGACCTTACACACATGGTCTTGCAGGTGTCGTTCACCTTTACACAAGATGCGCATTTGTACAAAATTCCGCTTAACATCTTGTTGGTTGGTCGGTTGTAAGCTACGTTTTCAGATGGCGATTTTTGGTTGCGATGCCTGCACATCCAACTACACGTAGACGCTGTGGCACAGTAGCCAAATTTGCAATTACTTCCTGATTTGAGCATCAACCACATTGACAGTTTTATTGTTTAGTGGAGCGCTACCTAAGCTTCTGCTTCGTGTGGCAGCTGTCATGACATGACTGCTAATTGTCTGAACTTACCTCATCTGCCACTAACCCCAATGCAGTTGTGAAAACGGGTTCGATTCTGCTGGGATAGTTGATCATGATAGGGGTGGGAGCGCTCGACAATTTAACTGGATTACCTTTTGTGTGGAATGATGTAAACTTTTTGATTTCCTCTGTGAGGAGACATGAGAAGGCTAAGGGCGTATGATGCATGTTTATTGAGCCACAGATAATGTTAGGGCCACGAATTGCACCCGTAATCTCCCACTCTTGTGACTTTGTCAATGCGGTCCCTTCTCCCTCTCCTCCTCTTTCTTCTCCTTCTCCTCATAATCCCACTTCCAAGCCAGCTCCTTATTGTGGGGTTCGAAGTGTCCCTTGAATTCAAAAGAAGGCGAATATCAGGGTAGAATGCATATACTCAACAGACAGAGGGAAATGAGTTGCTGGAACACCTTTTACCGATGACTGCATCATCTCATACTTTATCGCTGACTTTTTGTTCCTTCACTCCTCTTATTGCATTACCACTGGACATGATCCATGAAGACCCCTCAATTCTGCTTTTAGCTTTCTTATTATCCAGATCACCCTCGAAGCCTAACACCACGACAGACACAGAAAAGCATGACTCGGAGTGGTATTTAGTTCTCTACACCGCATGTCACTTAATGTGCTTTAATCTGTCTACATTAACTGCAGCTATTTG